>JBBMFX010000033.1:10711840-10722678 GCA_037832545.1 Rhabdalestes septentrionalis | reverse complement strand
CCCACCCACCCCGCGCTCACAAACAACCCTCCCACCCACCCCGCGCTCACAAACAACCCTCCCACCCACCCATCGCTCACAAACAACCCTCCCACCCACTCCACCCTCACACACACCCCTTACTGACACACACCCCATCCACCCACCCCACACACACACACCTCCTGGTGATATGGTAAGTAAATGGTAAATAAAAGTCTAAAGATGTGTTTAGTGATCCAGGCTTGTCTGTTGTTATCAGCAGCCCCTAATTTCTTCATGTCTTGCTTTCAAAGATCCAGACCTTCTTGTGTTTTAATGTGGTCTTGAGGAACAGTTCTCCAGGCTTCCTGAAGGACTTTCAAACATTTTCCTGGAGGTGTAGTAGCACCTCTCCAACAGTAGATGGAGACATAAAACACCCCAGTTGCACCATGAATGACGTCTTCTTTCAGTCGTGGCCTCAGTTCAGGTCTACTGGTTATGAATTAACTGTAGGACAGTGTACTGCAGACCCTGGCAGGCGCTCAGAGCCAGGGTGTGCCGAAGGATGAGGTTGCGGTCGTGTGAGCTTCCTTCCCGTCCCCTCGGCCTGCCTGTGCAGGTCCGGTTTCTTTCTGGCTGTAACTCTGCACTGGGATATGCATAATACATCACCCCCATGGGACAGCAGACGCACGCATTTCATTTAATCCCATCAGATAGAGCGCTCGTCCTCAGTACCCGCAGGAAATATCACTACCTTTCCCACCGTCTCCCCTGATACCTGCCGGAACCGCTTTGGAAAGTTATCGACTATAATATGGCCTTTTATAGCACACTTAAAATGAAATTGATATATTTTCCTTTTATTCCAAATGCAGTCAATAGGCCTGTTTTTTTAGGCTCATGTAGTAATGGCTGTGTACTAATGGGTGTCTATGGCGATGAATTAGCGCATCAGCAAAGTCTCATATATCAGTGGCCTGAGTGGCCCTGAGGCTCAGAAGCCAGTGGTCTTCACCGGCGCCCCTCTGAAAGCCACCTCAGCCTCAGAGTGTGGGGTGGTGTGTAGATAAATGGCGCAGTAGTTAAGCGAGCTGCTCTCTGGAGGACAGTCAGGAGCCCCCAGGCCGTGAACACACTCACACATAAACCGCATGTCAGGTAGGAGTTCGCACAGAGTTCATCTGAGATGGCCTCATTTCGAGGAACAGCATTAAAGGATGTTTTAAGCGTTATCTTACTGGTCCAGTTCCTGGACAGTTTTGCATCAGCAGATTCGGAACGACACCTCAGGCTTACACTGATGTCTTTTAAATTCCGTTGCTGTTCTCTAATGTTTTTGTGTTGATTACAACCACTTCATATGCTTCATATTTGTCAGTTTCCCTACAATAATGTGTCATTTTTTTGAAATAAGGTACTGAGAGTCTTTGAAAGTCCTTCAGGAAGTCTGGAGAACTGTACCTTCAGACTACATTAAAAATACAAGAAATTCTGGATCTTTGGGATCAATATATGAAGAAATTAGGACCTAGGACAGCACTGTATTTTCTCTTGGACTGGAGTGGGCCTGGAAGTGTGCTTTAAAGTTCTCCACAATTCAGTCATACTCAGTTCCACCTTCGGGGTCTCACAAAGCTCCAGAGCTCAGGGGGTGATGGTTAGAACACCACATTTTTTTTCAAACTGGATAGCTCAGCATGCTTTGAGAAGAACACTGACCAGAATGCAAAGTCAGTTATGCTGTAATTGGACCAGCAGTTATACAGGAATGATGCTGTACCCAAACTGATTGTACAGAAGTAGTGTCTTTGATTTTCAAGTGTATCTCAGCCTGGTAAAGCATTTTCCGACTCTCCCCAGAGTTTATGGTCGGTCGTCGTCCCAAAACAGTGCCCATTGTGTCGAACCAGCAGAAAGTGTTTTATTCTGTGAGAGCTGGTTTTGTTATTGTGGTCTTTTGTTCTTTATAGGCTGCGCAAAACTAACCCAGCTAAGTTGTTAGCGGTGTCCTGGTTCACCTTCAGGTTTCTTACGGAGTTAATAGATAAATGTGTTAGCAACATCGAAAACTCCCACTGAAACGTATCCTCAGTCCAAAATACAGTAGTGCTTTGAATTGTTAGTTGTTTCTTTGCGCGGACAGTAAACAAACAATTGCTTCTTTACATGTTGTGTAGAAAGCAGTGATGCAGTCAACTTGGCTGCGGCCCACTTTTGGCCCTGCCGTCGAGCAGCTCGGGTTTGGCTTGGGTACGGGTCACATTATTGGAAAAACATTCGTTCATAATACGTCGATACTGTTATATATTTATGCCCAACCCATTGCACCTCACCGGACACACAGCCTGCTCAGGAACCCTGTCTGATACAACTGAGATATAACCATGGCACATTTGATCGACTTTAACGTACTGCATTATTGCAGAACTTGCTCAGCTAAAACGTTTGTCCAGTCATGATCGTTGGTGTCCGATTTACTGGCCTTGATCTATGTTTAGAGCGGCACATTCCCACATAGTGGGACTGGAGCGCATGATACGCTGCACGACCTTTTCCTCTGCATGCAGACGCACACACAGATACAGATACACGCGACTTGGTCAAACCACAGGTCTGTTAGAGACCTCCAATCTGAAAACAGACGCCAGCCATGCGAATCATAAGCCGTTTCTTCAGCGAGCCTGATGGCCGTCGGAGAGGGTAGGATTTGACTGCTTTGCTTTAGAGCCATCCAGAGACCCCCTGCTTCACGCTAAACCCCAGGCGAACCCCCAACCCCTGCTCCCCCTGCTCCCCCTGCTCCCTCTGCTGCCCCTGCTGCCCCTGCTTTGCTGACCAGCTCCTCCTCCTCGGTTTGAGCTTGGACCGTTCCTGCCGCCCGACTCGACTCGTACTTTCACATGGAGAAAGCAGATGTTCTTGTTGAGCCTTTTAGACCCTTTGTAAACCAAAACATCTGTAAGGTGTGTGTGGGGCTTAATCAGGATGTCGGCCTCAGCAATGTATGCTAATGGGCTTTCTAACCAATCAGGTTTCTACTCTGAGCATCCTGGCCAGTCAGGGGGTTTCAAGTGTTTGCAGAAATGATTAGAACAGTTATATAAGAAATCTAGCTAATATATTGGGTGATAAATTGAGCAAACTGTGATTTAAAGATGTGGTAAAAAAATGCATAATAGGTGGCTCGGCCTTCGTTGTTATTGTCATAATGCATCATCAGGAGAACTGTAGGAATCAAGGTATTCAGTTTAAAGCACTTTAATGCATAAGATTATTTCTCAAATTGTGTCAAATTGTGCTATAATCGCGTATTGTGATTCTGTCAACTATTAAAAAACACCTAACAAGTCCTGGTCATGACTGCATGTTACTACAAAGTAGTATAAATCATCACTTTATGAGTTTATTATAATAATAACACTGATTTTCTCTGATGATCATTGCCTAGGTGGCGTCAATCTAATTAAGCGTAAACAAGAATGTTGTTTTTATACTGTTTGTTTTTTAATCGATTAACCAGTTTTAATGGAGTAATTGTGAAAGCATTGATTCAGGAAATTCATCCAAATGAATTAATCATTGTTGAACCAGGTATTGTACAGTTACAATTTACAGTAGTTTAATTGCAATATACGTATTTTCTCCTGGTTGAATATTTTGGGAGAATGATCTTGAGTTTCTGGCAATTTTGTTTGCAGTTTGTACATACATTCTTTGTGGTTCTTTCAGTCTTTGGTTTGAACATGTTGCGTATATTTAGACACATTAAAGTGGACATACAAATTTTCAGTCACCCGTCATTTCCTCATATTTCGCTTCTAAAAGATCCAGGCTTTCTTGTATTTTAATGCGGTCTTGAGGAGCAATTCTCTTGACTTCCAAAGACTCAGTCCATCTAACTTAAGTCCTGAACCAAAGAAGAAGCAGATGACTGTAAATGATCAGGCGGTGATCAGTATTCTGGTGGTGCTGAATGTTCCTTTATTAAATTTAATTTAAAGAATTTACCATTTATTTGATTTATTTTACTCAATATGCCAAAAATAAGACCGTTTGACAGGCAGAAAATAGTATTTTCATACCAACTAGGTGATTAAAAAATATATAAGAGGAGATGAATGTGGCTCAGTAGTTTTGCACAGTATTTTAAGTCCAGCTTCAGCTCAAATGGCGAGCGGTGTGGGAAGGACATGGTGAGGAAAGAGAAGGAGACGACGCAGCAGAAGTATGAGGTGGCAGGGAATATGTTGTTCTTTGCAAACATGTTAGCAGATGAATTTAGCCCTGACCCTTCAGAGCGCAGACCTCTCTGGCACGGATCTGCGTTAGGAACACTTCGCACAGCGCCAGGACCGAGGGCTTCTTAAGGGCAACCCCTTTACTGCACGCTGTGTTTTGATTAGAGAATAATTCAGAGTAAGACTCTTCTCTTCTCTGCCCTGCCTGTTTCTCCTAAATATAACTGAGCTCAGTTTAACATCAGTATGAGATTCTGACCAATTTCTCCCACTTCTCAAATTCAGCTCCTGTGAAAGAGCTGCCTCTAATTTCAGCCTGATCCCAGTTTAAAATCTTAAAATTATCTTTATTTTCTCTCACTGCTCTGATCTTTATTTGTCTCAGATTATTAGACCTTCAGATAAACCAGAAGGTCCAAAGAAAACTTGCTTTTTCTAATACGCTGGTCTGTAAAACATCAGAATTTTTTTCTTTGTGATCAAATTAAACTAAGAAGCCAGTGAGAGCAGTTGACTAAAGTGTATTTTTTTATTTTGCTGTCTTTTTCTCTTAAAGGGGGAGTTCTTGAGGAAAAAGTCAGACTTCACTTATCACCAAATAAGATGATGCTTTATTTCTGATGAGGCATAGAAAAGACTTTCTCTGGGGTGGGCTTTGACAGACAGACCGAACCAGATGCATCAGTATGAGGGTGGTGGTTTCAGTTTTGGAATGTTATGATTAATTGTAATTGATTGTAATGAAGTTCAGTGAAGTGTGTTCTCCATACAACATAAAAATCTTCCTTTTATTTGTGTGCACTAATTTTTCTGTCTTTCCACAAATGTGTTAATAGGATTGTGAAAATATAATTGAAAACACTATTGTGACACAATAGTATTGTATCACCCACCCCCACTGTAAGTCAGTGGCCTTTTTAGTCAGAATACACATGTTATTAGTAAACATTTTTTTATTATACTGGATACCATTTTGGCATGGATCCCATTAACAGTTCACTAAACCCATCACTGGTATACAAACAGGTCCTCCAGTCTCATGTTTGCATACTTTTCTAAACAATTCCTAATAAAGTCAGAGGCACACACCCCTATTCAGCACTGCACAATGTGTTAAAAGACAATATTAGCAATACTGATGATGATTTTGATTGCAAATCACAGAAGCAGCTTCAGAAAAAGAGACGGATGCTTTTGTTCACTCATTCAGTGATGAACCTGCCGCCCACGTCACCTCCAGTGACGGTATTAACGTTCCGAAATGCCTGACTAGCGTGCCATAACCCTCCCCCTCCCCCTCAGCCGCCTTTTGCTGACCCTTGTCACACAGACAAACCATATCATGACCACTTTGGAGAAGTCAAAACAGGCTTGGCCTTATTTAGCGATATGGTTCTTTTGTGGAGACAAATAAAATGCATGCCACATATCAGACGTGTAGCTGTCCTCCTCACGGTGTTGCGTAACAGAGCTCATACTATGCCTGTTTGCCCCAACTGCTGACTCACTGCATGTGTCCACTCTCTTCCAGTCATGGGGACGACCTGATTGTCACACCGTTTGCCCAGGTTAGTACCAGCACCTGATTCACACCTGTTATAGGCAGTAGCAAAGTTACAATGTTTACATAAACGATGTGTGACAACTGTAATAAATGCAGGGTTACAATGAAAGCCAGTATTTATAAGGCTATGTGACACACACACCCCCCAAAACCCAGAACAGTACTGTGCAAAAGTCTTGAGCACCTCTTTTTTCACATATTGTTTCCAGAGATCAAGACTTTCTTGTATTTTTAATGTAGTCTTGACAAACATTTCTCCAGGCTTCCCGAAGGACTTTCTTTTTCAGCCTAGTCCCTGAAGCTGATTAGTTTCAGAGAACTGTTAAGCCAAACAGTGACCTATGTATGAATTATTAAAGCAGAATAAAAAACATCTAACTTCAGGAACCGGAGCAGATGATTCCAGATGATCAGGCGATGATCAGTATACTGGTGGTGCTGAATGCTGAGTGGTTGGAGCGCCTTTATTTAAGCTCCTTGTATCATTAGGCACTTTATAGTCTGTCACAGTAAATAATCTGTTCCAATTTCTTACATTAATAATGAAATGGTTTGGCAGGCATACAATTGTATATTTGAGGGTTGGCTCAAGACCTTTGCACAGTTCTGACATATACAAGCAATTATCATATTGGCTTATTCCAACAAATGTCAGTTGTTGCAACATTTTTTCTCGATGTCTACTTAGGTTTGGATTAAGCATTTATAAATGCTCATGTTTGTTTATGTCTTTTGGAATTAACTCTGGCCTTCAGTGAAGTTTTACTGTGTGTAGCTGTAACATTATGTACTGTTTAATATTAACAATATGTCGTAGCTATTTTTGTTTTTAGTTGCTAGAATTGTATAGAATTGTATAGAAATTATTCTCTTTTTATTCTGAAAATTTTATGCTCACATTGACATGTTTACATCCCATAATCTGGTCACCCCCCAGTGTTTCTGGTTTTTGGTTTTGATTCTGTTTCTATTTATTTTAGGTTCTGGCCAGTTTGAGAACAGTAAGGAACAACTTTGCTACGTTAACCAACCTGCAGCAGGACAGAACCTCCAATAAGTGAGTGCAGTTACTTCATTTTGGGCTTTAATGTATACTGTACAGCTGAGGGTGCTTTCACACCTGCCTCGTTTAGCCTAGACCTTCTGACACACATGTGATGCAGGTGATGAGTAGGTAATGAAGAGAGGATGCAGGTGATGTGTAGGTAATGAAGAGGATGCATGGGGTGAGTAGGGGATGAAGACAGGATGCAGGTGATGAGTAGGTGATAATGACAGGATGCAGGTGATGAGTAGCTGATGATGGCAGGATGCAGGTGATAGGTGATGAGTAGGGGATGAAGACATGATGCAGGTGATGAGTAGGTGATGAAGACAGGATGAAGTGATGAGCAAGTGATGAAGACAGGATGCAGGTGATGAGTAGGTGATGATGACAGGATGCAGGTGATGATGACAGGACTCGGGTGATGAGTAGGGGATGGACAGGATGCAGGTGATGAGTAGGCAATGATGATAGGATGCAGGTGATGAGTAGGTGATGATGGCAGGATGCAGGTGATGAGTAGGGGATGATGGCAGGATGAAGGTGATGAGTAGGTGATGATGACAGGATGCAGGTGATGAGTAGGTAATGAAGAGAGGATGCAGGTGATGAGTAGGTGATTGAGGCAGGATGCAGGTGATGAGTAGGTGATGATGGCAGGATGCAGGTGATGAGTAGGTGATTATGGCAGGATGCAGGGGATGAGTATGTGATGAAGACAGGATGCAGGTGTTGAGTAGGTGATGAAGACAGGATGCAAGTGATGAGCAGGTGATGAAGACAGGATGCAGGTGATGAGTAGATGATGGAGACCGGATGCAGATGATGAATAGGTGATAATGACAGGATGCAGGTGATGAGTAGGTGATGAACAGAGTATGCAGGTGATGAGTAGGTGATGGAGACCGGATGCAGGTGATGAGTTGGTTGATTAAGACAGTATGCAGGTGATGAGTAGGTGATGGAGACCGGATGCAGATGATGAGTAGGTGATAATGACAGGATGCAGGTGATGAGTAGGTGATGAAGGCGAAACACAAGTAATGATGACAGGATGTGAAACCAAATTTAACCAGATCAAATGTAAACAAGACAGGAACAAAACACAGGAACCTCAGTTTGGACTGTGAGGTGTGTAAATGCCCTTAAACAGCATAACTCAAATGCTGTGTGTGGTTAGGGCGTCTTGTATTTTTGTTATATTTGAAGATGGAAAAGGCAGTATTTAACTCTTATTCTCTCACATCATGGTTATTTTGCAGGCGGTCCCCAATGTGCAACCAACCACCTCTCACCAAGGCCTCTTTCACAGGTGAGTCCGCTCCTGCCTCTGTCCGAACCCTGATCAAGTGTATGACCTACAAACCTGTGATTGTAATTGACTGTATTTTCCCTTTATTCCACTACTTCCTTTATTTTTTTCCTCTTGTGACATTTGTGGTTTTATCTACCAAGTCAGTTTTACGTTACCATTTTCTAACCCCTTTCAGAAACTAACAGTCACTGTGACTCTAAGGCTGATGTATGTAAATAAGATATGTTGTGATATGCTTATTCAAAAAAAAGATCGAAACATGAAACATTCTAGAGTGTGAATGGACAGGGCTTAACTCTTTGCTTTTGTGACTACACAGAAATTATGCAAGAATTAGATAAAAGACTGGGTAAACATATTATGGGTAAATTATGTGAAGAAAAAAAAAGTTTCTTCCTGATATGGGCCCTTCAAAAAGCCTTGCATAATCACAAAGGGTCTGATCTTAAATGACGTGGTTATTTAATACCATTGTCATTTTTAATTACTGCAGAATACATTAAACATTTCACCATCATGGTTTTAATATTTGGATCGAGTGGTTTAACATATATAAAATGTAGGGAATAAACAGGTGCAGTATACTTGTGGTGCTGAATGCTGAGTGGTGGGAACTCTTATCTGGGGTCCTGGTATCTTTAGCCTGTTAGAGTAAAACATTTGTTTTCATTATTTTCATGTAAACTAAACAACAAGCTTAATGTTTTTAAATCCATGTCTGTCCAGCCCTTCCCATTTACACGGGATTGCTGGAGAGTGTTAAAGCTCACCAACAGGGGGTGCTGATGGGGAAAAAATCGGGCCCCAAAACAATCATAAATATTTTATATTATTATAATTTCAGAGCCACACATACACACAAGGCTGTCCCTTCAACACCAGATTTTTGCTCCCGCAAAGTGAGTCATTATTGTTCTCTAAACAAGTGCAGTTTTAGCAGTTGGCTATTATTAACTTAACAAAAATATTACAGTTCCAAACACCACAGGACAGGTTCACATTTCACTGTTTCAAGTTTAGACTTTCGTTTTAACACTTGTTTCATCACCTTTTAGTCACTTTCTAGATTTCTGGTATAGTGTGTCTTTGTTTTAATATGTAGCATACTTGCTAAGCTAAAATAATTTTAGCTGAGCAGGCTACAAATCTAGACATTGTGAAAAATATGGAAAAAAATGTCCCTCCAAATTTGACATTTTTCTCCATGTATCATCAGCCTAATGAAATGTGAGTTATTATCATCTTGTGTGAAGATGTTCTGTGGCAAGCAGAGCTGTTTTATATTAGCTAGCAAAGCTAAAGCTAACAGGCTCCCCTGTCAGGATATTCCTTGTGAGATTTTATGAAAACTTTTACATGATTTAATTACAGTAAGGAGTTATGGTCATAATAAGCAACTTTAGAGTGCATTAACCTTTAGAGTGTATTAGTAAAAATTTTAAAAACAGTCTGCCATTTATCTCAGTGCCCCGCTGCTGGGCGGCCCTCCGGAACCCCTCCCCAGACCCCCTCCCTTCCACTTGTGGGCAAAGACTATCCTGAAAGTTCTCCCGGGTACAAAGATCTTGTGTTTTGTTCTGTTTGTAATTTGGGAATGTTAGTTCTTCATTGAAATCTGTGTGTGATGCTGTTTTTAAAATCGCAGTCGCAGTCTATTATTGTTTTTAAATACAATAACTTTTGTAATACATGATGTGTTTGACATCTCCAGCATCAACACAAACCGGGAACTTCCATATAAGTTTTTTTGCCATATGATGAAAATTTACAATTAGTTTGACTTCTGGCATGGATCCATGCTGCTCCCGCTCGAAGTGTTAAAGTGTTTTTGATGTACTGCTGGTCAGTATGTCAGCATTAGCATGTTTTATTTGAATCGGCAGCACTAATGTATACACCCCCCACAGACACCCCTCCAGACAGAGACATGCTATCAGTGTCAGCACCTCTCGAGACCTGTCTGTCAATCACAGGCACTACCTGCCTGCCACTTCCCCTCTGAACACCCGGCATCTGAAAAGACAATGCAGCGTATTGCTCTTTTCACTGAGTGTTCATGCAGAATGTAAAAATGTCTGCGAGGACCACCATGGGGTCCCCCTCGCACCCAAATTTAGTCCATTTAACTGCCGACATTTCAAAAATGGTGCTCTTCACACCTACCCCCCCCCTCCCCATGTTTGGCTCAATTGCTATTCAGCATTTCTCAGCACCACCTGCCAATATCATCGACCGGTGTTATTAAGGGAAGAGCCATAAATAGCCCCTCCTAAAAATAGCCCCTTCGCTTTCTAACCGGACCTGGTTGCCTGGCAACCCGGTGTTGGGAATGGCGGCCGGAATAAGCGCTGGGAGAAACGGGGCGACGGCAGGGAGACGGCAGGAGAGGGGAAGGACAAGAGATGAGAGTCGGGAGCGTGACGTCATCAGCGTCCTCCAGGGGCACGAAGGTGGTTTCAGGGCTGGAGCTTCACCTTCACTGTTCTCCTTCAGTTGGCGCTGATCTCCTGTGAGGGGGTGTGAGGACATTCCAGATATTCCAGATATTTCAAAACTAATACTCTCCCTCTCATCACAATTCCTTAATCATACATTTTTTGTTGCCTACTTTTAAGACAAAGACACCACTGTTGAATTTCTCTCTCTCTCTCTCTCTCTCTCTCTCTCTCTCTCTCTCTCTCTCTCTCTCTCTCTCTCTCTCTCTCTCTC
>JBBMFX010000033.1:10658830-10665017 GCA_037832545.1 Rhabdalestes septentrionalis | reverse complement strand
CTCTCCCGCTTGCATGCGCACTCACTCCCTCATTCTCTCTATTCCTCTCTTTCTCTCAGTCTCTCGCTTGGAGATCTAAACCATCTCTGTTATTTTGCAGATTGACCGAGAAATCGAGTTGCACAGAACACTCCACCACAAGCACATCGTCCAGTTCTACCACCACTTTGAGGACAAAGACAACATCTACATCCTCCTCGAGTACTGCAGTAGACGAGTGAGTATCAGCCCTTGAGTGCTTAGATCTGCTGCCTCCAGATCTTCAGATTCTAATATTCGGTTCTCATTCCCCCCCTCCAGTCGCTGGCTCACATCCTGCAAGCCCGCAAAGTCCTCACAGAACCCGAGGTCAGGTACTACCTGAGGCAGATCGTGACTGGACTGAAATACCTCCATGAGCAGGAGATCCTCCACAGAGACCTGAAACTAGGTAGGCCACCGGTGATTTCACCACTGATTTTTTGTTTTATTGCACTCAAGGACATCAGGTCATAACTGCTTCTGATTTTCACAGGTAATTTCTTCATTAACGAGGCGATGGAGCTGAAGATAGGGGACTTCGGTCTCGCAGCCAAGCTCGAGCCGGTGGAGAACAGGAGAAGAACAATATGTGGGACCCCCAACTACCTGTCGCCTGAAGTCCTGAACAAGCAAGGCCACGGCTGCGAGTCGGACGTCTGGGCGCTCGGCTGCGTCATGTGAGTTGGATGATAAATGAGGTGCAGACGTTGAAATGAGAGGCTGGATTTGACCTCCATGACCTGATTTGTCCTCCATGACCTGTTCACAGGTACACCATGCTGCTGGGTAGGCTCCCGTTTGAGACCACCAACCTGAAGGAGACGTATCGGTGTATTCGGGAGGCGCGATACTCGATGCCCTCCACACTGTCGCCGCAGGCCAAGCACCTGATTAGCAGCATGCTGGCCAAGAGCCCGGAGGACCGACTCCGACTGGACGACATCCTTCGCCAAGACTTCTTCAGCCAGGTGAGCGAAGTCATAATGAACAAAACTGTCAAAAGGGTGGGCATTTATGAACTGCAATTCATATCACAATGTTGCTGGAGCTGTATTGTAATTTTCTAATATAAATAAAATCTAATTTGACATTGTAAACCCACAATATTACTGTTTTCCCTGTTCTCTTTAATTTTCTTTTCAATATTCTTATCAATTTCAGTACTATTGCAATTTCTGTTTGTGCAGAATGTTGTACTAAGTGGAACAAATAAAAATACACAAACACCATGTTTTTTTTATTTGTTACAACAGCAATATTTGTATTTATTTTAAATAGCATACTTTAATGTTCATGCATGTTTCACTTTTTGTTCTGTTTGTATGACTGTAATGGCTGCTCAAAAATTCTTTTAAGCTGTTCAGTATTGTTTAAATTGTCTTGGATTGGGGTTAAAAAAATTAAGGGAGGGTGGACTGTTTATAATTCAGTGTTTGAGCACATTTTGGTGTCCATGTTGGAGTAAAGCCACAGTGTTGTGTCAAGCCTGTAAACCACCGCTCTGTGTTCACCTTCTGTTCTGTCTTGTTTCAGGGCTTCACTCCAGACAGACTGTCGTCCAGCTGCTGCCACACAGCCCCGGACCTCCAGCACACCAGTCCCGCCAAGAGCTTCTTCAAGAAGGCGGCAGCGGCTCTGTTCGGTGGCAAGAAGGACAAGGCCAAGTACCTTGAAACACTGAGTGAGTGTTTATTTCTTCAATAAGATCCAGTTTTTCCATCATGAGGTTTTCAGGCTGTGGGAAATCAAACCCGAATCTAAACGCTAACTGGTCTCGCCTTCATCCCCACTGCAGACAAACTAACAAAAGAGGAGGAGGACATCCACAGACTGCGGCACGACTTCCGGAAGGCCTCCATCAGCAACCAGCCCTGCAGGCAAGCTCCTGAGGTCAGTTACTCTCGCAGGACTTGTATTAACATCATGAACCTTTATTCTGAACAGTGTGTGACCCTTTTTGGTCCATTTCTCACCCACAGGACAGCAAACCGCCAGTCCCATCCACCGGGAAGCCAGTCGTTCCTGCCAAAGACGGGGGCAACAAGCAGCAGATCCGTGACACCATCCGCATGATCGTTCGCGGCACCCTGGGGAGCTGCAGCAGTAGCAGCGAATGTACGTGTTTTTAGTCTTGGCTGCATAGCAATGCTCCAGAAGGCTGTTTGTGTTTGTGAACAGACGGGGAATGGATGTTGAAGTGGGTTGGCTAATGGGTTTCTGTGCTTTTTTTTGATGGCAGGCCTGGAAGACAGCACAATGGGCACAGTAGCAGACTCTGTTGCGAGAGTGCTCCGAGGCTGCCTGGAGAACATGCCGGAAGGTACGGGACTACTCCTGCTCCTCAGACACTGACTCGTGGTGCCATTACCTGCTCATGAATTTTTCAGCACCTTCCAAAGTTCTGCAGTTCTGACTTTTGGTTTTCTTCCTCCACAGCTAACGACATTCCGAAAGAGAGCCTGAGCTGCAGCTTCCAGTGGGTGACCAAGTGGGTGGACTATTCCAACAAGTACGGCTTCGGCTACCAGCTCTCGGACCACACGGTCGGCGTCCTCTTCAACAATGGAACCCACATGAGCCTGCTGTCCGATAAGAAGTAAGTTGGGGTTTGTTTTGTTTTGGTTGTGGTCATTTGTTGATCAGGATTTGCACAGTTTCCTCAGTTACTTTGTAGTTAACATGTTTTCTCTTGATCTTCAGGACGGTGCACTACTATGCAGAACTGGGCCAGTGTACAGTTTTCTCCACCAGCGAGTCCCCGGAGCAGTTTGTCAGCCAGGTCACAATCCTCAAGTACTTTGCGCACTACATGGAGGAAAACCTTATGGATGTGAGTATAGATGCAGGGCCCAACATTAATACACACATCAGTATTGTGTTAAAGCCTTATTCCACCCCTTATTTCTTCATACTTTGCTTCTAGAGGTCAAGACTTTTATTTTTAATGTGGTCTTAGTTTTACGCAGTTCTCCAGGCTTCCTGGAGGACTTTCACTCTTCTTTCAGTCCAGTCCCTGAACCTGACCTGTTACAGAGGATTTTTTTTTGTTTGTTTAAGCCACACAGTGACCCATGTATGAATCATTCGAGTACAATAAAGCATATCTAACTTAAGTCCTGAACAGTCAAGAAGGAGGAGCAGTTTACAGGTGATCAGGCCAGTCAGTAATATCTTTAGGCACTTTGCAGCCTGGCACCACAAAACATTTGTTCCCCTTTCATTTAATCTCCTCAATATGCCAAGGATAAGACAGTTGGCAGAAAATAGTACTTTTGCATCAATAAGGGGATTCAAAGCAAAATATAAAGAAATGAGGGGTGAATCTACTTCTGAATTTAACACTGTTTATTGGGGGGGGGACTTTATAATCTGCCCTGTATGCTAAAAGAAATGGGGAAAATACTGACATTAAAATGAAGAGGTTGCCAAAATGAGTTCTCACAATGCCTGTGTTTTCTCACCAGGGTGGTGATTTACCTAATGTGATGGATATCAGCAAACCCAGGCTGTATCTCCTGCAGTGGCTCAAGTCAGACCGTGCACTCATGATGCTCTTCAACGATGGCACTTTTCAGGTATGCGTTCAGTGCAGTTGTTTCCACTAATCATACACCTGATTCAGGTGCTGACATGCTAGAGTTGGACTCACATGGGACTGAATGGCAGGAAGACATTGCATCTCAAGAGTTTTGATTTCTCAAGCCTGATTTTATTTATTTTTTGGCCTAAACAGGTGAACTTCTACCACGACCACACCAAGATCATCCTGTGCAGCCAGAGCGAGGACTATCTGCTGACGTACATCAACGAGGATCGTGTGTCCACCACACTGCGCCTCAGTACGCTGCTTCGCTCCGGCTGCTCCTCGGACCTGCGCAGCCGCATGGAGTACGCCCTCAACATGCTGCTTCAGAGGTGCAACTGAACATTCAGGTCCAATGTGCAAGATGGCCAGCTTTTGGACCGGTCCCACTGACCAACTGTTCACTGGGACTATATTTAGGGCTATCAACCCACATGAGTGTGGCAATAGTTTAGAGGTACAAACACCGGTCCTGTCTTAAAGGAACTGAGAGACTGACTGGACTTGACCGAGAAGGTTGACGGAAGATAGCTGGGCTGGAACCAGAAGAGACCATGCAATGGACTTGCAGTATATGTATTTGTGTGTGTGTGTTTATATGTACCGGAGCAGTCTTGCTGCGCTGAAGCTCCACCTGGGACGTTGGTGTTCATTCGGACGTGGAAACGGCTTCAGCGGGGCAGGGTGATGCGTAGCTCTCTGTAGAGCAGACCACTGTAAAACTGTGAATATGTTCCTCAACATGAAGTGAGCTCCACGGTGACGTATCCTAGAACCAATGCCATAGTTCTGCCCCCTTGATCACTGTTCTGGTGAAAAGGATAAGGAATCTGGGCCACTTCTCTAATGTTGACTGGAGAGACATACTATGCTCGCGTGTCATGGATGTAACTTATTTGACAGGAACCCAGTATTTATTTATTTAATAAAGATGACCTTGAAATGATTCTTTCGTCTGACCATTTCTGTTTACCAATCCCCCTGACTGGAGGAACCAGCGGCCATACATTGACTGCAGAGTGAATGCTGTTGTGCTAGTGCAGAATCGGAGATTAAATACCAAACAAAAGTCTTAAGCCACACCTATTTATTACGTTTTGCTTTAAGTCACTTCATTGGTGTAAAAAAAAGTCTCCGCATACTGAGTAGATAAAATAAAAGAAGTGGGAACCAATGCTTTACTGCAACAGGCTGTAAAGTGCCTGAAAACATATGTAGCCTAGATAAATGAGCTCCAGCTATTCAGCACAACCAGTATACTGATCATCTGGAGTCCTCTGCACCTGTTTTTCACTGGTTCAGGTCTTAAGTTAGATGTGCTTTGTTCTGATTGAGTGATTCATACGTTGGTCACAGTGGCTTAACCCACAAAAAACATTCCTCTGAAACTAGTCAGGTTCAGGGGATGGACTGAAATGAAAATGAGTCTATGAAATGTCTTCAGGGAGTCTGGAGAAATGTTCCTCAAGGCTACATGAAAATACAATTAAGCCTGGAAGCAAAATAAGGGGTGGATCAAGACTTTAGTTCCATACTGCATGTCTCTGCTGCTGTCCTTTCTCTCTTTCCTAGCTGCCTGCCATTGCAGCTGACACAGATAAATCTCTGGGGGGCTCGGGGATGTAGCTGCATAAACACACGAATGCGGAAGAAGGGGGGTGGGGGGAGGTGGGACAGACCGCCATTCTCGATCATTTCCGCCAAGAGAAAATTGCCTCCCCTTTGGTGCTGATGAAGCTTGAGACCCAAGTCTATATTAAGATGAAAAGAAAACATGGAGAAAAACAATTTTATTCCTTTTCACAGAGTACCCTCCCCCAACTGATGTGACAAACGTGGCCATATTTCTTGCAGATTACTTTTTATTGTTGCTTTTAGATAACCATCACCTGTATGTGTGAGATAACGACTCACTGAAACCGCTGTACAGCGCTATGAGTCCTGAAGTGGCATTAGTTTGAAGAGAAGATGAAATCACTTCTATTTCGGGTGCACGCTGTCCTACTTTGCTCAATCAAAAGTCACGACTCTTTTGTGAACTTCAGAAAACTATTTGCTAGTATGCACAAAACTACCGCATGTACACACACACACAATTCTGTCTTGTCCTTGGTTGGTCATGTACCTTTAGCTTTTGTCAGCTAAGTACTGGATGCCTCCATGTGATGCAGAGATACAACATTAAAGCCTCTGCAAATGAAGAACACTGATAATCTGATTACCCTGCCTCATGCTGATGGGGGGTATTAGTCATTTTCAATGAGTTGAGGCACATTGGAAATATAACCAGAACCTACCAAAAGTGCTCCAAGGAAGAACCAGTAAACCAGAGACAGGGTCATGGATGGTGGGCAGACTGGTCAGAGTGCCCATGCTAACACCTGTCCACTACCAAAACGGACAGCAAACCTTAACCGTGGAAGGTGGTTTTGTCTGATGGATCATGTTTTCTTCTACACCATGAAGATGGTGAGATGTGTTTGTGCTGCTTACTTGGGGAAGAGACAGACCAAGATGCTCAATGTGAAAAAAGCAATGTGGTGGAGGCAGTGGGATGATATGGGTGATAGTCTGGGGGAAGCC
>JBBMFX010000033.1:10651330-10653830 GCA_037832545.1 Rhabdalestes septentrionalis | reverse complement strand
GAAGAGGGCGGGTAGAGGAGAAAATGACATTCCGGGCAGGTATGGGAAGACTAAGGAGTTACCACTGGAAATCCCATCCTTTCCATTCACTGTGTTCCTGCAGGAAAAAGCAACAGGAGCCCTGGTAACTGGTCTTTACCACCTACTGTATGTGTGGGAAGATGGCTCACCCAGAGGAAAGAATAGGAAAAGGTATTTATAGGGCAGAGAAAACAGAGAGAAACTTTGCATCCCATTAAAGGTCATGGCAGAGGCCTATGCGTAATTATGAAAGTGGATAAACAGCCTGCAGAAGCTACAGCCTCGTGCTCCATTTAGAGTGTGCATTAAAGGGCTACATGATACAGACAAAACACCAAACTACAAACTATACATGTTACTGAAGCACATATTAATCACACTGTTCCATCGATAATGTGGAATATTAACAATGAGTCTGCCTTATTATGACCGAAAGTACATACATCTTCACCATAATTCATCAAAATACTCACAGAAATTCATCTGGAACACCCAAAACACCTGGTACAAAGTTCAGTGACTTATTAAAGAATCGTTCACCAGGATATTCACATAATTTTCAGCCCTAAACCAAAAGTCAGTTCTGGAAACCTTAGCTTCTATAGGTTTGTTCTAGAGCTAATGGAGCTATAAAGAGTAACTCAGAATCTTTAATGGGAAGTTACATTATATTTACACTGAGGCATTTAATGATCCCACTCCTGGACTTCATACATGTCTAGGTTAACTGCAAGGTGGGAGGATGTAAACAGTGTACATTTTTCTGAGAACAATTTCATTTTTGTTTGCAAATTGCATCCCTCTTTCATGTCAGTATTGCAAAGGCCAGTGCAGTGATGATTAATAAACGATATATTGTGTTGCACAGCGGTCCATGGTGGGCATTAAAGATCTGCATTTAATAAACATGTATGGAAATCTATTAATGTGATCAACGACCCTGAACTCCGGAGCAAATAAAAACTCTGTCAGCATTTAACATATTTCTCCTTGACTGTAATATAATAACAGGTCCCCAGTGCACTACTGCACAGCAATTAATTTCCCCTGTGTGTGTTAATACATATTCAATGTGGAAATTGATACCAAATGCCAGAGTCCACTGGAGAGCGGCATTCAAAAACATCCATTCTAAAAACACAGACACGACTTCTCTCTCTCTGACACTGACACACACACACACACACACACACAGAAATATTCAACCCCTTCTCCTCAAAAGTCTTGATAGTATGATAGTAAAGTGGATGAAAATTAATGAGAGTACATGACAAAAAAACTCATTTATTGATACATATGAGTTAATTTGACAACAGAACTTAACTTTGAAGATCTAATTAAGAACGCAACTCTTTTAACACATGTGCATGTGGAGTATTATTCACCCCCAGGTTTAATACTTTGAGGAGCATCCTTTAGCTTTTATAACTGCTAACAAACGTTTTCGGTAAGTGCTAACAAGCTTCTTACACCACTCGATCGGAATTTTTGCCTATTCTTCACGTGCAAAAGACTCTAGCACAGTGATGTTTGATGGCTTCTGTGCTGCAACTGCCTTCTTTAAATCCCACCCAAGATGTTCAATTGGATTTAAATCTGGTGACTGAGAAGGCCATTCCAGGATGTTCCAAGATCTTTTTTTTTCAACCAAGCATTGGTTGATTTGGAGGTGTGCTTGGGATCATTGTCTTGCTGGAATGTCCAGTGACCACCAAGGTTCAGTTTGTCAACAGAAGGCATCACATTTTTCTTTAGAATGGCCTGGTATTTCTGGGAATCCATGATGCCAGGTACACGATCAAGATTCCCAGTTCCTGCTGCAGAAAAACAGCCTCAAATCATCAATGACCCACCTCCATGCTTGACCGTAGGGATGGTATTCTTCTGATCAAAAGCCTGGCCTTTCACATGCCAGACACACCTCTGGTCCACATGTCCAAACAGTTCCAGTTTGGTTTCATCAGTCCATAGAACTGTCTCCCAAAACTCTGTAGCCTTATTCAAATTCCTCCTGGCATATTCAAGTCGACTTTTAAAGTTCCTTGTGGTCAAGAGTAGAGTGCGTCTTGGAATCCGGCCATTAAGTCCTTGTTTATTCAGTGCATGTCTTATAGTTGCCACTGAAGCACTTGCACCAGCCTTCATCAGGTCATCCTGGAGTTGTCTTGCAGTCACACAGGGGTTTCTAAGGGCCATTGATGAAATTTTGGGCTTTCTTCCACGGCCAGGCAGGTTTGCAGCTGTTCCATGAGTTTCGCACTTTCTTATAATGCTCACAATGGTGTCTCATGGAATGTTAAATGTTTTGGAAATCTTCTTATACCCAAAGCCCTTCAGGTGTGATGAAATAATCTCCTCTCTCAGCTTTTGTGGAAGCTCCTTTGTCTTCCCCAACCCCACTCTGGACCATAAAAAACGTTCAGAAAACTTTATAAAATGACAATATTATATGGGGTTGATGAAGATTGATATGGCTATA
>JBBMFX010000033.1:10629742-10640634 GCA_037832545.1 Rhabdalestes septentrionalis | reverse complement strand
TCAATAGGCTACGTGCAATCATTTCAATATGTTTTAATAAACATTGAACCAGTCCGGCCCTCGGCTTATAGCCAATTGGTTTTTTTGGCCCTCAGTGTATTTGACTTTGACATCCCTGTTGTAAAGTATGTGCGTGCTGCTGTAAGTTTTTGCAGATTTTAGGTACTGCTTGTTGGGTTTAAAAGTAGAACAGGTCATCATTCATAATGAACTTTCTAACATCACTAACATGATGATGTTGAGATGTGGTATCTATGGGACATTGGGGAGTGACGTGTGTGCTCAGCCCAAACAAAATGAAGAAACGAGATTCTATAAACACGTTAGCCCTGAGGTTAGCCCTCAGTCTCGTGACACACTGCCATTTCCAGTCTTAACCTTTTCCTGTCTTATCTCTCTAATGCCGGAGGCTCTACCCTCTCTCTAACTGTTTACAGACGTCACAGGCTGCCCTCCACTCGGGGAGGAGTGTTTTCCCAAAGAGTCTCCGAGCTGGAAACAGGAAATGGCAATCAGAGGCGAGCAGGTGCCCCTTACTTACCGTTTTTGCTGATAAAGGCGCTGATATGCTCCCTGTAAGTACTTTCTGCAGCAAAATCTCCTCCTGTTAGTACATGAAGACATAAGAAATAATCAGAATACTGCCTCCTGTAAGCTGTCTGGCCAAAAAAAAACACTGTTCCCAGTTAAAGAAATAATTGAATGCAACATCAAAAGCAAGACAGTAGCTACTGGGACATCTTCAGAAGTGTGGAAAGGCACTGAGTGTGTTTTGAGGAATCATTTTTTGTAACATCATATTTAGATGGTTCACTCTAGATTCTTTGTAGATGCTCAGTCTTTAAGCAGCATTGACCTTCATCTATCAAAGTTTGGAAAGGTACAGCAGCATAAATGCATCAACCATTACAGACACCAGCATCAAATAAAGCTAAAGTTGGGGATATGGTCTATTAAATCTAACGCTAAACCCCGGCCCAAACCAACTGCTAATGCTAAGGTTGATAGCAAAAGCTAATACTGTTGATAATAAGTTAAAACAGATAAATTGCTGAACATTAAAGCATCTGTAGGCTGTGGACAATTAAAACATACACTTATGACCCAATATTGACCTGCTGCTAGTTTATTTCAGTCAATAACTGAAAGGGTTGAAAGTGTTGAACTGTAAACAGTAATAAAGTATTGAACGCAGTATGTAGTATTAAAAGCATGCAGTATTAAAACTTTTGGAATTAATTGCATTACTACCGGCTTGATATTTATTGCTAGTTGTTCATGTTCATGTTCAACATTTGCATTTTAAGACAAGCATTAACTTCAAATGTTCTAGCAAAATCCCACAGAAGGCCAATTTGCCCACTTTCTTTGTAGTTTTCAGTAATAAATCCCTGTGGTACCGAATTCTGCAGGCTAATGCCACTTCACTGTTTTCCCTGCTTCCTCTATAAAGCATTTGTTCGTCACTCCCCAAACCAATGCTCCCTTGGCTCAGGATGTAATGGTCCATTTCACAGCCTAATCATTAGCCTATCAGGCCTGATAGAAACGGATGTGGAAAAATCACGCCGAGAGCATAAAGATGAATGACCATTGGATTTCCTCTCAAGTCATAACCCAGCATAGGGGAAAAAGAATTAGTGCACGCTTTCGGTTTGTGGCGCTCAAGCAAATGTTATAGGCTTGTTCTCCAGTCAAATTAAAAAGTGGGAGACATCTTAAGCCCATACAGCTGGTCCACAGGTGGGAAACAAACAAAAGAATTATAGCTGTGGCTCATTCAATAAAAAGAACCAACTCTGCATGAGGCCACCAGACCTTAGAACTCATCCAGAAATGTATTTTATAGCCAATGTTGAACAAGATTACAGAACGCTAAATTAATTAAGGTGGGGGAATAGATTGGCTACAGCATGTCTTGCTAAAAAGTTTCCCAAAGAACACTGTAACAACAAAACAACTTGTCTAATCTAATCTAATCTAACTCAAAAACTCATAACTGGACCAAAAAGTTGTTCCCAATTCCATCCATTATCTAGAACCCCCAATCACTCTTTATGAACAATGCTTGGAGGGTGAAGTCCAACATGTGCTTCTTCAGAGTCACAAGAACTACTGGACACTTAAACACGCTTTGAGGAGAACATTAACTTCCAGTTCTGTTACAGCTGGCAGATGCCTATTCTGGTTAGGATAATGAGGCAGTATGGGGTCCTACCCACCAAATACACTTTTCTACAGATCTACAGGAACCATGCAGTACATAAACCATACTGTGATGGTGCAGAATGTGCAGCCTGCTTTGATTTCCACACAGTTTATGGCAGGTCGTTGCCCCATAACCGTGTCCATGGAGTCGAACCAGCAGAGAGTTTTTCAGTCAGAATGGCTTTTGTCATCGTGGTCTTTAAATTACTTATCGCCTTGTTTGAGTTTTCTATTTTTCTCTGCGTCCTTTAACCTTGTGATGAATCCCTAATCCACATAACTGGTTCACCTTTGTGTTTCTCAGCATTAAAGATACATTTATTTACATCATAGAAAACTCCCACTGAAATGTATCTACAGCCTAAATAGATAGTATTACTTTTACTCCATCAACTTGGCAGTTGTTATTTTGTATCTCCATAGTTTTTGTTGCACAGACCAATTATGCCACACAGACCAATCTTTTTTGTTGATTTTGACCAATCAAAAAGCAGTGATGCAGTCGGATTGGCTACAGCCCACTTTCAGCCGTGTCGCGGCGAGTAGCTTGGGTACAGCTTGAGTGTGGCTCACTGTATTTTGCAATGGAAAAACATCTGTTTGCTGTATGGCATGGTTCCTCGTGCCACTGGAAAGGCTTCACAAAAGACAGAAGCCAGTGACAGTTGCACCACTCAAGCGCAGCTGAATAGGATTTTTGCCAACGGGCTAAAAAGCATGTCCAGTTTCTCTAGAGGTGCTGTGAAAGAATGCATTTTTGGGCAGTGCATGAATAAGCCGGTTAAAGCAAATGAAATGTAGAATGCTTAGAAAGTTTTCTTGCAGAGCAAATGGAACAGCTGTGGTCTTGGCCAGACTTCAGTGGGCCACTTGGCTGCTGCAGGGGAAGTCCTGTGAAAGGACGAGGGAGGACAACAGGGGGTGGGCTGGGCAGAGGAGGTGGGTGGGAATGGGGTTTGTGAGGGCTTGT
This sequence comes from Rhabdalestes septentrionalis, assembly GCA_037832545.1. Taxonomy (NCBI): domain Eukaryota; kingdom Metazoa; phylum Chordata; class Actinopteri; order Characiformes; family Alestidae; genus Rhabdalestes; species Rhabdalestes septentrionalis. The sequence continues at coordinate 10,637,456 of JBBMFX010000033.1, read as the reverse complement.
TTCCTGAAAAGGCTGCAAACAGGCCAAGGAGCGCACTGGGAAAAGTGTGGCGGGGGCTTCCTACCGGAGAGAGCCGAGTGTGGAGAACAATACTGTGAAACGCTGCCAACACCCACAGCTGGTCCCTCTGGAGCAACCTCCATTCATCAGAGCTGGCCTGGTGTGGGACAGCATGTCCAGCAGCTCCACATCCAAGCAAAGTTAATCAAGAGTCAGCTCGCAGTATTGGGGGAACAGGGAGTCTTTACAGTCGGTTCTTGGCTGCGTTCAGAGGGTGTGAACCGCCTCCACCACCTCTAATTAAACACATTTGATAAGTGAGGAAAAGCCTGACACCACGAGCAGGAAACCTCGCCCTGCTGCACATGTGCTGCTGCTGTGACAGATAGAAGGTGTTAAAGTACAGCCCCAATAAAAACACTGTTTAGCTGAAATGAGGACTCAGGGAAAACAGACTTTTCTTTGTCTGATCAGAAATAAATCAATTTTTTGTAGACTACTGGAATCTGACTTGTTTCTGCTGAATCTCTAGGAGAAATAAGGAGCAAAAGTCAAAATCAACTTAAGATAGAAGCTCCTCTGCTGTTCTCATCGGCCTCTCAGTTTTCCCATAAACTGAGTTGAGACCATAATTTGGTCACTGAGACAAATTCCAAAAGTGTACAGACTCATTTCTGAGATAAACAAGTTCTTATACTGGGACCGGGCTGAGATTAGAGGAAGGTCTTTTTCAGGAGCTGAATTTGAGAAGAGGGAGAAAATGGCCAGAATCTCGTAGAAGCTCAGGTATGTCTAGGAGAAACAGGCTGGACAGAGAAGTTGACTCTTATTTTGAAAGTTCCATTCCTCTGGGGTGTTTTTATTAGCGTCCTGGGCCTGGCCAGTGTGAACTGTAAGGCTGTGGCCAAAATCATCTGTCACAAACATGCTTGCCAGAACCCACATTAACAGCGAGATGAAGCTGCTCAAGCTCATGAGAGGAGTTAAGATCTATAAAGGGTTGTCTAAATAAAGTTTATTAAAATAAATAATGAAATAAATCCAGCTGGTTATTTTAACCGTCCTGTTACTGGAAATAAAAATTAAATAAATATGCTTTTTACAGCAAAGGTTTGTTCCTTGTTTGGTGCTTCAGGAATGGGTGTCGGTTTTCAAACATGAGTGTAGGAAACATGGTGGAGAGACTAAAAGCACTTTTCTATTGTTGTACAGGAGCTGCGCTTTGAACAAACTGGAACTTGCAGCACGCTTTGATTTTCCAGTGTATCTCAGTCCGGTAACGGAGTTTCTGACTCAGTTCTCTCCACACAGTTAATGACCAGTCATTCCAAATCTAAGTCCATGGAGTCAAACCAGCGGAAAGCTTCTCTGTCAGAGCTGATTTTCATATTCTGGTATGCTATAATTTATAGTCTAAATTGTTAGATGTGTCCTTCTCATTTCTCAACATTTTCTGCCGTAATAGACAGTAGGGCTAGTCCTTTATAGATTTCCTAGTTGTTAGTAAATATCTCTGTTGTTTTTTCTCTCAGACAGTTTAAAAACAATGACTCCTTTCCATGTTATAATATTTTGACCGATCCAAAAGCAGTTATGCAGTCACCTCAGCTGCGGCCCACTTTCAGCCCTGCCGTCGAGGAGCTCGGGTCCGGCGTGGGTAGGGGTTGCTTTATTTGTAATGGAAAACATTTCAGGGTCTGGCATGGTCCCTTTTTCTTGCTCTGGTCCTCAATGCCCCCAGCCTATGCCTGTTCACCTGTTTACCTCATTTACATAATTCTTCCTCAGACCTTCCAGCTCACATTCATTTTTTTTTTTTTTTTGCTTCAAATCTGAGAAAGTTTCGGGTCTCCAGTGATTCTGAGGACGTTTCATTGTTGTTTCAGGGTTATATTTCACTGCATGTTGTGCTTATATAACTGTGTATGAATGAAGAATCTTGAATCTTACATATTGAAAATGACTAGTAATAATAATAATAATAATAATAATAATAATAATAATAATAATAATAATAATGGCATTCTTTTATTATTCTGGTCTATAGCGTTAGCATTCTGGCTTATATGTTCATGTTTAAACCTGAAATAAATAAGAGCAACCACCCAGTGAGTGGACTGACATGTCCTGCAAACGAGGGGACGTTAACGTGAGCAGCATTACAAATGGCTGCTGGAGGTTCATGCACATGCAAAGCGGATGGAGGCGAAGCTCATGGGCCTCCCTTGACTTACCACGCTTTCCATGCCCCAAGCTGTTTAGATTTATTTATATCCCTCCACTCTAAGAGAGCCTAATCTGTGTTTCCTCTCCGCTGCTTTTGTCTCCAGAGTGCAGGTGACGACAAATGGAATTTGTTGTTTCCTCACATCCAAAATACACCACTGTCAACAAGCTAGCCTGGTTTTTCAGTCCGGCCCATCACGATCGTACAATGTTTGCTGATGGCTAAAAGTCAGATAAGCATTTGAGACGAACCACCTAATTGAATGTATTTATTAATATTAAGCCTACAACCGGTCATAAAGCCTGATTAGCTGTTTTGATTACTAGGTGTCTTTAGGAGATTGCAGTTGTAGAATGTTCTGATACGTATGATAATCTGTAGCAGGGCGTTGTTAGGTCTGGGTTTCCAGGGCCACAGTAATCAGACACCCTGGATCTCAAAAATAATAGCAATTGCCAGTAGACCCAATTATAATCATCTGTCAGTCACAGTCTTCATGAGGACCCCTGCCCTGTCGACAAACCAGCACAAACACACACACACACACACACACACACACACACACAAACCAGCGCACACACACAAATACACCCACACACATCAGCAAATAATCAGAATCATCTTAAATAACCACAACTGGATCAAATAACCACAATCAGGTGAGATTTAGTCATATGTGTTTTTAATTACATGTTATCTGGCTCTACATTCTAAGCTCTATAATTTGCATTCTAAGATTTTAAAAGAGGCTCCGGATGCCAGAGCTCATGCCAATCAATACAAAAACTTTAGTGAAAAACACAAAGAAGGAAAAAAAGAACCAAAAAAAGCTACATCCCTAGTGGATGGAAACTTTTGGTGGGAAAATCCTGGAATAAACAGAACCTGGAATCCCACTCCAGGTCTCTGGTGCAATTAAAGATGTTGCCCCCTATCCTGTCCCAGTTGTTTGTGCTCTCTGTAGATTTCCTGAAGTTTGATTAAAAGTGAAGGCCTGAGCTTTTTCAATTGCATTATGATGTCCTACATTACTTTACATCAGGGGTCCCCACCTTTTTTGTGCCATGGACCAGTTCGTGTAAAACATTATTTTCATGGATACAACTAATTGCAATGTGCATTTGTTTTTTACTCATTTTTGTTTGGAGCCCTCAGCTTTCCATGCTTGTAACACTGGAGGAAATTTAATTATACGTTCTCTTGGATTTTAAAAGAGGCACCAGCTGGTGGCCTAGTTGATGGGGATTTACCCCGGCAATCAGAAGGGCATGGGTTTGAATCCCAGGACTGATAGTTGCACCACTGAGGTAGGTACCCTTTGGCAAGGTACTGTCCCCACATGCTGCTTTACGGGCACCAACTATTGGCGGCGTCCCCCGGCTTCACTCGGTGCATGGGTTAAACCTAGAGAAAGAATTTCACACGGTGACTATGAGGGGCCAACTTTCATAATTGTGACATTTTTTTCATTATGTTTATATTTTTGTAAATATATACGTTCTAGGGTTGTAAGGTCTACTGTATAGGAGGTTTTTAATGGAAGCACTGGATGCCACAACTCATCAATATGACATCACATGAGAAATGGTTATTTATTGAAAATATAACACAATAAAATCTCTCACTGACCGTCAAACCGGGTCTCAACCATGACACCAGGTTTATTTAAGGCAACCCCGTCCTTTTCCTTTCTTGAAATTCTCCTACGTAAAACAAAATCGGAAGTGTACAATCAGAACAACTTCCCCCAGAGCTTCCCTTGTCACGCACAGGTGTATAAATTTAGATCAAGCGGGTCTAAGCCTCAGTATTGTCCTTCAGACTGGATCTCCAGGGAAGGATGCGTGGACTCTGTGACTGGAATGTGGTTCATGAGTAGTGCGCCTCACTCATCACGTTCTCTTGGTCAGTGCCACCAGAGAACACGTACACACAGTTGATGCGAGAGAATGGCCATGTCTGCCTATAAAAAACTCCTCCAGCGTTGCAGTCACCTAAAGGAAAGCAGGATATCATAATGAAACTGAAAAAAGCTCAGGCTTTATCTATGAACTGGACTCGGCTGCCAGGATTCTCTCCAGGAGAACAAACCACTGAGACGGAATACGGTGCAACACCTTTTATTGCACCAGATACCCCGGACAAGACTCCATATGTCCCACCAATGATATGAAATGCTGTATGCAATTTCCAGCCATTAGGGACGTAACAATGTATCGAAATATCATAATATCGCAATGCAACTGTATTAGCCCAGTGTTGATTAACAACACAATCAGACACATCACACTCTCTCTCTCTCTCACACACACACACACACACACACACACACACACAAACATATGTGCACACACTTGTAAAAACAAGACAACCACTTAGCAACACCATAGCCATCGCTAAAGTTACAAAAGGAACCAGCTATCTACAATTTAGCAACCACCAGACCATAGTAACCAATAAGCAGCATCCTAGCAGCTACTTGGAATACCCATAGCAAAACCATAGCAACCAGATAACTACACCTAAACAATTACCTGCAATGCCATTAATATCAAAACACAAATAAAAATTTCCATACAGGGGATGCAGTTTGCACACAATAGGCAACAAATCATTTTTAATTTCATTCTACAAATAACTTTAAATAAATGCATACAATAAGGGACGTCACATAAGGGCATTAAGTAAAGCTAACATGTTATAAATATTCTCTTGTAAACATTAGAAAAAGAGGCATATTATTGTAAAATGCAAGACCCTTTTCATCAGTTTCCACCTTGTATTCAGATTCTCCCTGCGCTGTGCTTTTCCTTTCTAAGTTCTTTTTTAATGTAATATTTTCCATCAAGGCCGAAGGAACCTAGTTAAGATAAGATAAGATAAGATAAGATAAGATAAGATAAGATAAGATAAGATAAGATAAGATAAAATAAGATAAGATAAGATAAGATAAGATAAGATGAGGAAGAACTTTATTCATCCCGAGGGAAATTCTTTTGTCCTTTACATGCTCAATGCAACAAGAAGTACAGGAGTAAAAAAGATATACAATAAGTGTATATAAAGAACAGAACAGTAGAATAGTGCAAATATAATATTAGATAAACGAACAAAGTAACAATATAACTAATGCATCTGTAATAAAATAACACCATTAGTGCATTTTTGACTTTTTGACCACAGTAAAATAAATGATTAAATAGTGGAAATATGTAATAAATGTTGAGAAATGTTAAGAAGAATTTGAAACAAGAGACACTTTATTAGCTTCCTTGGTTCAGTGGTTTCTCTTTGCTGATATGCTAGGCTGAGCAGCTAATCAGAGAATTTCCTCTCACTGCTGGACTACAACACGATTCACCGTCCAAACAGACACCAAACTGTCAATTAATAGCAACAGCTTCAAGACAACTTTTCCTGTCAATCACCTCCGCCTCTCCTGATCTCAACCAGGTGTGACCTCGTAACAAAAATGCAACTCAGTGCTGGCAATCCTGTCCAAAAGCCTCAGATAAAGGAGCGGTATCTCCCTCTGCTTGGAATTTTCTGCGGGGACTTTTCAGTCAAGCTAGCTGCAATATATCCACTCGGATAAGCACAACATTACCTTCCCTTGAGCTCCGTTTTAATGAGCCATGGATTCATTTACAAATTTCCACACTCAGGAATCTATCTTCCCACCAAAATTCAGCCCTAATTCTCATACATTCTTGATCCAAGAATGGATCACATGCACAGTCATACAAGTACAAAATACAGTGAAATGTTTTCTCTGCATTTAACCCATTCAGTAAGTGAAGTAGGGGGCTGCCACCAGTGAGGAGCAGTGGCAGGGGGCAGTGCCTTGCTCAAGGGTACCTCAGCAGTCACTCTCGCAGTGGGATTTGAACCCAGTCCTCTGAATGCAGGGCTAACACCCTAACCCCTAGACCATCCAGCTGCACAACTGGCCTGGCCTATATCACCACTGGGACACCCCTGACCTTCTCTTTTGTTGACCCTCACCAGGTACAGAATCACCTAAATGTCTTGAGCCACAGCCATTTCTTAATATTTCACTTTGAATCTTCTTGTTGGGGGAGAAATACTACAGACAGTCCTCAAGATAAAATATAGACCCGTTTCATTGATAGTGAAAACTCAAAGTCAAACCACACTCTTCTTAAGTCACTTACTGATGATAACACAATTGTAAAAAAAACAAAAACAGCCAAGCCACGGAAAAAACGGGCAAACTAGTTCACCCAAATAATCCATAAGTATGAGAATAATGGTCTAAGTCGAGTGGGAGTGAGCATCGTAAATGAAAATCATCGTATATTGACAGTAACTCAAGAACACCCTGTATATAATGCCAGTCAAAATGTCTTATTTTGGCAAACGGAGTAGATTGAATGAAAGAAATGGGAACAAAGAAACAAGGTACCCAGTAGGGGTGGTGCCGAACCGGAATACGGTATTCGGAAAGGCACAAATAATGTGTTCAAATACGGTATTTGGACAAATACTTAAAAAATATCTGTATTCGGGAAGGAGGAATTTGGTGCTGTTTACACTGTGTGCAGTTGTGTGTTCACGTGTGACCGATTGATCACTTTTACTTTTATATACTCTGCTTCCCCCACCCCCTCCCATAACACACGCTCAAGTTCAGGAGTAGATTTTGGTGGGGAGGGGGTGGGGGTTTTGCGCTGCATTATGAATTTTACTCGAATACGAATACAAATACTTTTCCCGTTTCAACAAATACAAATGCAGATACAAATAGCGGCCACTTTGCACACCCCTAGTACCTAGATAACGTTGTTCCAACATTCAGCAGCACCAGCATACTGATTGATCATTTTGACACACTGCCTGATCACCTGTTTCTGTACTTGTTCAGGACTTCAGTTAGATGGTCCTTTTCTGCTTGAGTGATTCATACATAGGTCATAGAGTGTCTTAAAAAAACAAAAAGCATTCTTGTGAAACTGGTCAGGCTCAGGGTCTGGACTGAAATTGAAAGAGTTTGAAAGTCCTTCAGGAATAAAAAATAATGTTACCAAAGACTACATCAAAAACACAAGAAGGTCAGCAGGTTGGGAGCATAATATGAAGAAAGGAGGGATGGATCAAACACAGTACAACAGGCCAAGAACGTAATACTAAACAGAAGAGCTCTCCTTGTGCTCTGCATTCATAAGTGCCATCACTGCTCTCCTTTAGATTAACCAGCCAGGCGCTCGGCAGCTAATCACCCTGTCCACCTTCATTTCTGTCTCTGCTACACTTTCCAGTCCCATTAACTTTTAGAACAAGATGCTCAAGGTCAGACATCATGCTGAGATATTGTAATAAAAAAAAAAACATGTCATAATAATACCTGCTGGGGTATTAAATATACTGTCTCACACACATTCCCAAGAACAACAAAAATGGACCAATTTCTTTAAGGTTAGAAACAAACAGAAAAAAACACAAGATCTTTGAACCCAGGAGAATATT
>JBBMFX010000033.1:10583882-10593994 GCA_037832545.1 Rhabdalestes septentrionalis | reverse complement strand
TGCTGCTACTACAATTACTACTATCAATTACTACTACTACTACTGCTACTACTACTAACACTAATACTACAACTAAAATGACCACCACTACTACTGATGCTACTATTTCTACTGCCACTGCTGCTGCTGCTGCTACTACTACTATTGAAACTACTACCACTACTACAAATTAACTAATACTTCCAACAAAACTACTACTAACTTGGCCTCTACGAGAAAAACAGAATTATGTACAGTGACAATAAAGATATCATGTATCTTGTACTAGTACTATTGCTGTTACTACTGCAGTTACACCTACCAATATTACTACTTTCAGTGCTGCTAGTACTACTACTTAAACTACCACCACCAACACTTCTAACATGACATCTAATACTACCACCACTATGACTGCTGTCGCCATTGCGTATTAGAATTATTAACAGAAATATCACAACTAATAGTACCATGACTACTTACACACATGTAATATCAGGTGAAAACATGATCCTGAGTGACCTGCACATGAAACAGCACATATGATTACACATATTTCTGTCACATATTGCAACTACGTTACATTCATTTGTTAGATGCTTTTATCCTAAGTGACATTGCAATTTGTGCTAGCACTCAAGGTTCAGGTGAACTGATATTTGTAATACAGTTACTGATGCTGTGGCATTCAAATATAAAATAAAAAGTTTGAAAACTACAATAAATAAATAAAATATTTACTTTATAAACAAATAAATAAAGCTCTGAGATTGTAGAAGCACCAAGGGACAGGATCTCATCCCTGCCCTGCTAAGGTGTACTCCTTAGCTCCTGTGTGGTTGCCTAATTGCTTTGGACGGTGTGTAAATGTGCTGGCAAGGTGGGGGGGTGGGAGGGAGGGCGAGGTGGGGGTGGCTGCTGTAAATAAAGATTTCAGAAGGGCTTGGGAGGGTGTTGTCAGATTGTGGGCACGTCTGGCTCTCTGTTTCTCCGCATACTGGCCCACCTCCAGACTCCGTTGCATAAGTACCAGGCAGGACATGATGTAAGTTTGTTTATGAGAGAGTAGCTTTATTTATACGCAAGTACTTCTCCAGCAGATAACAATGGGGGTTAGACTTCACACAACAAACTGTTTAAACAAAACATATTATGTTCTTTTTGCACATATATATATATAGTACTGTACTTCATAAAAGTCTTTAGCCACCCCTTATTTCTTCATATTTTGCTTTGAACCACTTTTTTTGTGCCAAAACACAATTTTATACCTGTAAATTTGTCTTTGGGATATTGAGAAGTTAAATGTTTTACAGCGACAGACTGCTAAGTGCCTTATGTGCAAAGGTGCAGAGATTAATGTGACCAACCACTCAGCATTCAGTTCCACCACTATACTGATCACTGCCTGATCTTTGAAAGTCCTTCAGGAAGCCTGGAGAACTGTTCCTCATGACCACTTAAAGTGGATCTTTGGAAGATAAATATGAAGAAATGATGGATGGTTCCAGACTTTTGCCCAGTACTGTATTCTGATTCAGTGCTTTATTTGTCTCTTTGGCACATGAACAGTATTACTTTATAGACAAGCTGAGAACAAATAGTAAATATAAGAACATTCGGAAGGCAGTGAACTGACTGATGATAATCCAACACACTTCTCTAGTCTCTCGACTCTGCAGTACCTGAGGAGTCCTTTTTTGGGGCAGAATTTAAATTTTACTTCATTTTATTTCTAAGTAAACTTTTAATACTCATTTTAGACAGAAAATCTCTTTCAGTCTGAGGGATAATAGATATAATGTCAATAAGCAATATTAATAAGCTGGCAGGGAAGCAACTCTTAATTAATTAGAGCTAACATTTCTGTTTATATAATCTACTGCAAATGCCTTCAATCCCAATTTTTCACTTTTTTACAAGACTGATACTTATATAAAGCCCTTTTTTCTCTCTCTTCAATAACTAAGGTATTAATGTCTCTCTTTTATGACACATTGATCAGAGTTTAGTTCTGTGATTTTGGCCCGTATTGGGCCGGTACCGATAATGAGAATCGGATAAGCACTGCCCTGTTTGTAATTCATAGAAAGCTTACAATCAATTTGAAATGTCGTCACATCTTTCAGAGTTGTGGTTCATGCGAGGTTGTCAGACAGCTTGGAGGACAACCCTAATATTGACAGAAATATATCTGTGTTATACTGTGCTTATGGAAAGGGCATTCTTGAGCACTACGGCTTTAAATTAGCATTAAGTAGCCAAGTTTACTGTGTTATCCCTGTTTGGACATCCTGAGAGCTAATCAGCAAAGAAACAGTCAGGTGTTACAGCCAAGAAAGCCACTAATCTGTAGCCAGCAGGAGATAAAACAGACCTGTAGGACCTTCTAATTAGTGAAAGAACCAGAAGAGCCAGAATCATTTCACATTCCCCTAATTTACAGCATGTCACAAATGAACAATTGTGGCCAATGAACTCTGCTAGCATGCTAGCATGAGTCGTTTAATTGCGATTATGGTCACTAAAGGCCGTTAAAATGTTTGTTTTGCCTGAGCTAGAAGTATAGAAGTGCTCAGCTTCCATAAACATCTCAGGGCAGTCTGTGGGCAGCCTGAGCCTCGGTGGCAATTATCAGAAAAAGAGGACGAGAAAGACCTCAGGCTACAGCGCCATGCTCCTCGGGCGAAGCAGCCTCGCCTTGTTAAAGCTGCACCAGAGCAAACGAAGTGTCAGGGCCACCACTTTGTTTCTCAAAATGTGGAGCGTCAAAAATCTAATTTACACCACTTTCCTTTAGCTGCAGCCAGAAGACTCTAGCTCCGCTACAAGGCTAATGTTGCCCCTAAATCACCCCACACTCGCCCTGGTTCACGTCTGTAAATGTCAGATTGCGTAATCTGACATATACGGTTTCTGACACTGAATGATATACTGTTTTGCATATAAACAAACAAAAGTACACACAGTTAAGACAGCTATTACAGTTTATTGTAATTCAACTGATTTTTCAGCTACTTTACTCCATTGATATGGGTATTAGCATGTTTTGCAATGTCTTTAACCACATTCAGTCCTGTGATTCGCACAGTGCTGTTAAGTGCTAGCTACATTAGTTAATCATATTCCCAGTGAAAATACCAAGAACTTTGTGAGCTTAGCAGATCAGCTAGATTTAAGGTGCACCAGTTTCACCAAGCGAGGTCTTGGTCCAAATGAGCACGGAATTCCTACAGTATTTGAATATTTCTATATACCCCATATTTCTTTATATTTAGCTTTTAATCACCTTGTTGTTGCTGAAGTACTATTTCCTTCTTGTCAAACTCTCTTATCTTGGGCATACTGAGTAGATTCAATGAAAGAAAAGGGAACAAATGTTTTTTTCTTTTCTGCAACAGGCAACAAAGTTACAAGCAGCAGAGAAAAGGGTGTTCCAAGCACTCAGCATTCAGCACCACCAGTATACTGATCACCGCCTGATCATCTGGAATCATCTTCTGTTTCCTGGTTCAGATTATTAAGCTAGATGAAACTGGTCAGGTTCAAGGCCTGTACTGAATATGAGACTCTGTGAAAGTCCTTCAGGAAGGCTGGAGAACTGTTCCTCAGGAGTACATTAAAATACAAGACAGTCTGGCTCTTTGGAAGCAGAATATGGAGAAATAAAGGTTGGCTCAGTACTGTATCTCCTGTAGTACTGTGATATCCCACAGTACGTTCACAGTAGGGTGGTGAGTTTTTGCTCTGGAATGATGAGCCGTGGACCTGCAGGACTGGGTGTATACGTTAAAGCGCGTGCGGGTGTGTTTAACCCTCAGAAACGCCGTTTTTTTCATGATTACATTGCGAGGTATAATTGCTTGCACATGTGGGCTGTTTCCAAAAGGCTGAGATGAAATCACAGCTTGGAAAAGAGAGAAAGAGAGAGAAAGGCAGAGGAACAGCCCCCTCCCCACTCACACACACAGACATTCCTCCGCTCCCCTATCCGCAGCATCTTGAGGGGTCGGGGGGTCACTGTGGGGAGATCAACGCGATCAGACACAGGAGTATTGTTTCAAAAAAGCGGGAGACATCAGAAGCAGCCTGCGCCTCGAATCCCGCCGGATCAAAAAGCTCGCGTTAAGTTGACAAAATTCCTCCCTGCCTCGGATTCACCGTCCCGACTTCCCAAGCAATCAGCCGTTTTACAGGAACCATTTGGCTATAATCAATCCCCGGGCCTGTCCCGCAGCCCATCTCCTCTTTGAAACAGGATTATGCCCTAAATAGGCCTCTTTTTTCCTCCCGCCCTTCAAAAACAGAAGAAGCAGAAAAGTGCTTTTAATCTTCTGAAATTCTATATGGGACGTTTGAGCGCAGTAAGAGGTTAAAGAGTCTTTAAAAGCTAATGATTTCCAAAGCAGTGTTGCTACTAAGCGTCCCTGACTTGATTGTATTTATTTGCCCCACATTTTTGACCACCATGCAAAAAGACTGACCCCTCCAATACATTTGTCTTTTAAAAAACAACAAAAATGTCAGTGTGGTATATAAACACCCTTTTTCTTACGGTCCATATATGCAGTCCATTTTGAATTAAGTTTGTGATGTCGCAGACCCAACACATTTGCACATATATACAGGAAAACCAATCAGAACACAGGCCATTCAAATTAAAGACACAGTAACAAAAACAGGTTTTTGGATTGTAAGGGATAAACAGAGGAAAACTTAATTCATCGGCATGTCCAGACTGCTTTATTTTGAGAATCGTGACTCTATAGTAGTTTTGTGGAGAGTAAATTAATAATATGTCAGGATTTTATGGGTTTAAAAAAATCTAAAAAAGCCTCAAATTTTTCGTCAAATGAATTAAAATCAACAGTGTAAAAACCTGCTTCATTTGCTTCAGGCACACAATAACACACACACACAAACACACTTTTTTCTGTTTCTTATCCACCCATGTCAATCTAACTATTGATGTAGTATATATATATATATATACATACATGTGTGTGTGTGTGTGTGTGAGACAGCTCCCGGCCTCCTAAATATATAAATTGGCCTCTCTCTCTACACCCTCTCTCTCTACACTCTCTCTCTCTACACCCTCTCTCTCTACACTCTCTCTCTCTATACTCTCTCTCTCTACACTCTCTCTCTCTACACTCTCCCTCTCTACCCTCTCTCTCTCTACACTCTCTCTCTCTACACTCTCTCTCTCTACACTCTCTCTCTATACACTCTATTTTGCTCGTTGTGTGAATCCCACCGTGTTCTTCCGCAGTGCTATTGATCCTCCCCCGGCCGAGAGCCCAGCCTGAGCAGTGCTGGACCAGGACGACAGCGGGCGAACTCAACAGAGCTATTTATCATCACCTGCCTCACCGGGACGCCGCTCTCAAAGAGACCCTTCATGACCTCAGCCGGGGAGACGCAGCCACTCCACTTTAGTCATAATGCCCACACACCTTCAGCGACATTTTATTAACAAACTCCACGGGTCATTCTAACACACTATCAGGCAAAGGGCCATGTTCACATGCATACCCACCTCACAGGTCAGGTTCTGCACACCACAGGTCTTTTCCACTTATTATTTATGTCATAAATTGCAACATTGTTTTTTGTTCAAAGACGAATAAAACAAGAATATGTAACAGTACCTACCCGACTCCTATTTACTGGTTGTGTGGTGAGGCAGAGTCAAATTCTAGACTGTCCTTCAACTTTAAATGCACTAATTGTTTCAACATTTCATAACGTGTTCAAGATCAAACACTTGTCTGGGATCCACACCCTGATTTTAATTGTAATTATATTACTTGTTTTTTTGTCATTCAGTAGCGAATTTCTGACTAACAAGGGATTTAAACATACAGTAATTTTATTTGTTAGCAAAGAATAATTCATGCATCTTAATAAACATTTCGTGAGTAGCATGCAAATGTAGATAATGTCAGTGTGTGCAAAAACTTTTGGCTGGTGGTGTAGAGCTGAATAGTGAGGTGTGTCTGAGCTGAACGTGCTGGACTGGGCCGTTGATCTGGGCTGGTTATAAGATGCAGAAGATGCAGAGACAGCAAATGCCATAATATAAAGCTTATTCTCCAGTGCCAAATTTTTGTACTGCCATATTATGACGTAGTGGGACACACCTACCGATCAGTCAACCACATTTCTACCGTCTTATTCCAGGACTGCCCTCCAGCTGGCTCTTTTTATCCATCACATTCTCCCTTTTCACCCTTTAATAAAAACACACACAATGGTAATCTTGGAGAAACACACTCCCCATCATGGTGGTGGGCCACAGCCCCCCCGTTCTTCTTCCCCTTGTTACAGACGGCCTTATTTTGACAGCTACCTTTCAATCCTGTAATCGCAGGGTAAGTAGCAATTTTCATTCAGCCCCCCATTCACGGGGCCGCACTAATGAAAGGCAGAGACTTGTAGGAATGGGGCTCAAATGGGCTGATAGACAAGCCCCTTCCATTCTATTATAGAGGCAGCCTCTTATCTGAGGCATGCAGCGACACTTTTCCCAATCCATTTGTCACCCATTTTTTCTCCCTCTAACTGTTTCCGACCCCCCAGTCGGACTCCAAGCCTCCCCCTCGGATCTGTCCCCCGTGTGATGTCTTCATTTTAACCTCGCAGTCCTAAAAACAAACAGCAGCCGTTGAAGCAGAAGAGGTCACCGGACAGCAGAGAGGAGCCGGAGCAGATTCGTTTGAAAGAGGAGAGGAACTGTTATCGGGAAGGGTTTCCTCGTCCTAGCGTCCGGTCACAGGGGCCAGCGAGGGGCCCGGAGGCTCCAGCTCATTGGCCGGTGTGGAGGAAGCCCAGCCCTTCATATCTTTCCTTCGCGTATTGCCCTTCCTGTGCATTTCCTCTCAAAATATGTCTATTTTTGAAATTCTTTCAATATGGCCAAATTCGGACAAGCCACTGGCGGATCCAGGGAAATGTGGAATAACGACAACCTGTCTCTTCATCGGGCGGCGAAACCCTCTCAGGGAAAAGTGAAGGAAAGCTGAATGACCTTGAAATACAGACGGAAATGAGCTGTAACCAGACAAATGGAACGGTCTCCAACACACACTGTCTTCACGGAGATTTCCATTTCCGTTTGCATGTTACTCATTCAGTAGTGTGTTCACCATTATAGTGCCTTTATCAGCCAGAAAAAAATGTCATATTTTTTATTTATCCTTACCTAAAAAAAGCCTTCTAATACAAGCATAATGGGGATCACCTGACAAGTGCTATTAACGAGCTATTAAGTGCTAAACAGTAAAGAGTGCAAGTTAAATGACAGTCTAGAATTCACCTCACAACCAGCTAAATTTATGTCAGACATACACTGTTAAAGATTCTTTCATCTTATAAAATAAAAAATGCTGGAAATTTTAAGAAGTCATTGACTCCTTCAAACGCAGTTTTTATTATTCCTATTTCTTAAGTAAGATCTGTTATTCAGGACTGTAATGTATAAAGGTTATGTATACAAGCAAAAAGTGAGTTGATCTGTGTAGTATGAGGTTCTTTTGTGAGTTAGAAAGTAATATATGTACAGTCAAATGCAAAGAATTGGTTGCCACATGGCAAATAATATGACCCTTAGGTCTGAATGCATCCTCACGATAATGTTTTTTTAAGTTTTAGGTATGCATTATGGGCGTTTGATTTTACTCATCTTTTGAAATTTCTACTTGAAATACACACTACAGACTCAAACCCTAATTATTAGTGTTAGTATTAAGTGCCCTATTGGGACCTTGTGTGGGTTTTTTGTGTGTTTTGTTAAACTGAATTGCACTGAAATGAGCGGAAATTGCCTTTTCTAATTTTGCACTTTGAGTGTTTATGCATCGGTCCTTTTTGCTGAATTTCACATAGTGAAAAAAAACACGTAACATCAAATGTGACCTGGGCAAATTCTATGAGTCCCAAATACAGCATTTATCCTAATACTATAAAGTAACAGTATGAGTTTGAGAGGTTAGTAATCTAATATTGTAATGTTTGGACTCTATACTGATCTTAAAAGACTTTGTTTCTTAAAAGAGTGAGTTTGGAGGACTGTTATACTACTGCAATAGACTATGTGCTCTTAATAGTGTGGGTATGGGGGATCCATACACTAATAGAAGACAGTATTTGCACTGTATTGATCTTAATAATATGAGTTTGGATGATTGGAAGATTAAGTTTTACACACAACAGTGCCCATCATCACCGCAATTTTAACGGCTTTCAGAATGTATTATGGGTATTTGAGTCTTTAATATTACATGCAATTTTAGGATTCACACTGTGTATTATGTATTCCAGTATGTTAAACTCTTTATTAAATGCACTAAAATGCCATTTTTACGTTTGTTAACTTGTTAAGTTTGCGGCAAGAGGTTTTTTTATGAACAGAGAGCTCTGTGAATGTTTTTTTTGCGCTATTGGAACGATTTTCTCATCTTCTATCCTGCTGGTCCCACGAGAACTGATGGAGAGAGAGGGGCCTCGTCCAGGCCGGGCCTCAGCGCACAACAGTGTTACCAAGGAAGGGAGCTGGAGCTCGCTCAAGTTTCTCCAGACTCTGCGGAGCACTGGAGAAAAAAATCCTCGCTGTTTCCTTTGGCAGCAGAGGGCTATTTTTTCTATTATTCCCAGAGTGAGGGAGCGAGAGAGAGAGAGGGAGAGAGAGCAAGAGAGAAGGGGGTGGGGGGTGGCAGGGAGGGGAAAAGCTGTCTCCTGACCCTGGGAGGGGGAGAGAAAGAGTCGCTCTGCTTCTCTACCCATTTCTCTGCTGCTTTTTTTTTTCTGGAAAAACCCGGCTCTCCAGTCCGCACACCCAGAGCCCCTCCCACACAAAACCCCAATCCCCCCCCCCAAACCTACCCCAAGAAGGTGTGTGGCTTTAAACCCAAGCTTAGATGATTAGTAGTTAAGGACACTCAACACAGGCCACGTGTTTTGTTTTGTTTTGTTTTGTTTTTCCACAAGAGAATCAGTTTATGAATACATAAAACTGCCAGAGCTGAACTGCATCTCTTTTCCTAGAACGTTCCTGAGTCTCAGAACTACAGAACTTCTGAAATATTACAGCAGTGTAGTACTGTCCAAAATCTTGAGCACCTCTCATTTCATTTTATTTCATTTTGAATCACATTGTTGGTGCAAATATTTGACTGACGAACTGTCTTCTCTTTTGCGTATTGAGGGGATTAAATGAAAGAAATGGGCACGAATGCTTTACTGCGACAAAGTGCCTAAAGATACAAGGAGCCTAGATATAGGAGTTCCAACCACTCAGCATTCAGCACCACCAGTATACTGATCACTGCCTGATCATCTGGAATCATCTGCTCCAGGGTCTTCACTGGTTCAGGCCTTCAGTTAGATGCTCTTAATTCATATGTAGGTATTCACTGTGTGTCTTAACCAACACAAATATTCCTCTGAAACTGGTAAGTTTCAGGCTATGGACTGAAAATGAGAGTCATTGCAAGTCCTTCAGGAAGCCTGGAGAACTGTTCATCAAGATTACATTAAAAATAAAAGAAGGTCTAGATCTTTGGAAGCTAAATATGAAGAAATGAGAGGTTGCTCAGGACTTTTGCACCTTGAGGGCCTCACTGACCACCTACTTAGACTGCACACCAAGTTCAAACCTTGTGGAGATGCAGGATAATGGCAGTTCCTCTTTCAGCAGGATGACCCCCCTGTTATAAGCACTGATCAAGTAGAGTGTGAGGAACATCACAAAGAGCTCAAAGTACCTCCAGATTCGCCAGATTCCAGATTCACTCAATCGTGCTTCTGTGGGACAACCTAGTCCAGTCCATGGAGGACCCACCTTACAGCTTACAGGACCAAAATGATCTGGTGCTGCAGAACCTCAGACCTTCAGAGGATCTCATGAAGTCCAGATCTTGACAGGTAAGAGCAGTTTTTGGGGCACAAGGGGAACCTACACATTATTAGGCATGTGGTTTTAATGTAGCAGCTGATGGGAGAATATTTAATTCAGTAATAGTTTTTACAAACACCACTTTTTGTCTCTTGTGTCCGTTTCTGTAGAGAAAGACAATGAGAGGCAATCGCTGTCGAGATTTTTTCCCTTTCCATCTCCATGAGGCTCCTCT
>JBBMFX010000033.1:10565110-10575310 GCA_037832545.1 Rhabdalestes septentrionalis | reverse complement strand
GATAGGATACTTGCCTCTGGACTATGAGACCTTGTGTTCGAATCCCACCTCCAGCACCACCACTGGGTCCCTGAGCAACACCATCAACCCCAAATTGCTCCAGGGAGACTGTCCCCTGTAGTTAGAAGTGGAAGTGGCTTTGGATAAAGGCATGTGCTAAATGCCATAAATGTAAATAATGTGTTCAGTAATGGCACATTTTAAAAGCATTTTCTAATATATAAAAATCTTGTTAGTAACTGAAAAAATCGTAAATCAGTGCTCAGCCTCAGCGGGGTGTGATGCTCAAAACAGAAAAGCAAATAAAATGTTTTTACTCAAAGAGAACAATCATTTAAAATTGCTCTGATGGGTTGCTATTAAACATAATTCATCTAAATATGTTTACATTTCTATTGATTCACATTTAATTTATCAGGGAAGTGGAGATTTGTAACCCTGTCATTGTAAAATGACCATCCAGCGCATTAATTACTTTAGTTCATGTGATTCTGGGAGTTGTTGACTCAGGTGAGTGGAGGACTGGCTTGGAACGGATTCTTGGACATGGACACACAGACACACAGACACACACACATACGTACACACACTAGCGGCCTTCAGGGCCTCGTATTGGGTTTCTCGCATCTGTCTGGCGGAGTGTGTGACTGGAGGAGGGGGTCGTCATATATGGACAGGAGCGGGAACGGTCACACACACATGGCCGCACAGCCGGCCAAAGAATTCTCAATGGCGAAAGCATTGGTCTCTATAAATACCTCCCTCTCCAGCGCCTCTGGGTCTCCCTCCACAGGTCTGTCCCTCTTCAGAATCAGAATCAAACTTTACTGATCCTGGTGGAGACTAAAATCCAATAAAATCCATCCAATAAAACCTGGGATACATTAGGATATACCTGCAAATCCTCTGCATTAACAATGTAACTGTGAATTAACCATTCTGTCATAAGGACAAATACTGTCTATGAACTACTGATAGACAGTTATACTAGTATTACTAGTGAATTACTAGTATAGACATCAATAGTCGCTCAGTAATATGGAAATATTCACTGGTAAACTACTGTGATAACAAGATATTGCACACAGTATAAGTGATTTAGCACCTGATACGAATGTTGGATTGTGTCACATGTGGTAGACCATTGCACATAATAGTAAGACAATAATGTACATAGTGACATACATACTCTTGAAGATTTTAACCAAATAAGAAATTATTAACACTCAGACATCCTTTCGCCTCCTAACAGGAGGAGTAGAGCTGAAACGTAAACACTGATTGGATGGGAACATCGTGGAAGCAACTCCAGACTGCAGCGATTTTTTGGTCTGTCTGATGGCATCCCGCAGTATATCAGAGACAGTTGACTCTCAGTTCTCAGCATGTGGGAATGTACACTGGCAAATCAGACACTGTGTGGAGAAGAATCCCCGGCGAAAACAAGCCTTTTTACAACATTCCGTGTTCGTAGCTTCTCCCTGTGGGCATAAAATATGTATAATTTGCGTTTCAGCTGTCATTAAGACCCGTGATGATACAATACTCAGTATCAGTATCGGTGTGATTTAGAACAAAATCAGTGGATCTGATATTGGATAAATGTAAATGTTGAACAAAACTCTGATCAATACACCGTAAACATTGACACACAGGTGAGGAAACAAGTAAGCATAGACACATTTTCAGGCCAACGTCGATACAGACAGCGACTGCTTGACATCTCCTTTTTGTTGTGAGTTTTTTTTCTATAAAGATGTTAATTTTCCATCTCCTCGTCAGTGAGACGGATTTTGCCTCAATGCTGGTGTGACTTGTTTGATTTTTGACTTTTGATATGGTGATCATGTTTGTTGTAAATCATCATGAACTGTTTACAGTGCAATTGTAAAGATGAATCTATATGGGGAACAGAAATGCACAATAAAGTTTTATAAAGGCCTGTAATGACAATAATAGCTTGGAAGTATCATTCTTTGGAGGGTAAGATTTTGATGTGTGTCAGGTGGCACAATAGTTGTACAAACTGACAGGATTTGCTTTACAGCATCAAATAGTGAGTGTGTTTTTCTTGGTTGTGTGTGTTGTGCACAGTGTCCTGCACAGCGCTCACTCCGTCCACCAGTTTGGGTGTTCACTTTTTGGGACGCAGCCCAAGTTTAGTGTGATTTAGTTACGGATGGACTGTCAGATGTATGAAAGTATAAATATAAAACTCAGAGTGTAAAGACGACAGCGTATCGACTGTAATCCTGAATCTCCATTAACCTGCACTGATGATCAGCATTTAGAACATTTAAAATCACACCAATGCGACGCTACACTTTAATGGAAAGCGGTCAGGCGGCGCAACCGTGACAGACAACCACGCCCGTTTTTAAAATCCAGACATGAAGTAATGGCAATGAATAAGCTCAGAAGCTTACAGTTTATCTGTTTTTTAAACACAAATACGAATAATTCTATTAAAACTGCTGACTCCCGTAATAAACGACACACACTGACATGATTTCCATCCCTCTTATCGGCCATAGCATCCCAGCGACCAGCTGTAAATAGCCTTGTGTACGTCTTTATTTTAACTGCAACATGACTTACTGCATGACTCAAGCTCTTTATTATGCTTGACTTGGAGCCAGCAGGTCCACACACACACACACACACACACACACACACACAGTGGTAAAGTAAGCTACTGCCACTCCTCCCAGAGCTAGCTAGTGCCTGAACTAGCTGGAGCCACCAGGTCAGCTTTATTTCAGTACCTTTAGTCCCAGTGGAAGAAATGTCAGGCATTTGCCTCAGCGGTGGGGGTGTGTGTGGGGGTGTGGTGGGGGGTATTTATGAGTATGATGTGTCCTGAGTATTTTTGGGTCCGTGGGAGAAGTAGGGAGGAGACAAAAGGTGTTCCTTTCGGGGGTAAGAGGGGCACCAGGCCTGTGATCTAAAGGAATCAACATGCGGGAGCAAGTGAGAGAGGCGGCCGAGGAGGAAGGTTGTTTAAGATTAATCCTGCTCCGTTGCATCACCGCATGCTAGCGCAGCCAACTGGAGCACGCGGCGAAGCGGCCGCTATTTCGAGGAGGAGACGCCAGCGCTCTGTCTCATGATTGATGTCAGGGTCACCCAGCCATGCCTCCAGAGCAGCGAGCATGACCTCATCATGGGCACCGCAGAGCGGGCAGCATATCATCCGCACTGCACCTGATTTTACTTTACTCTGCAACACAACACATGATAAACTTCATTTAGTTTAGTTTTGATAAGTTAAAACAGATCAAAAGCGTCTCTAAATATATACAGGAAGTCCTCTTGTTACGACACAAATCCCTGCCCGAATTAATCCACAGAATAAAAGAACAGGACATAAATACACTTTCCTTGTTCCCTGCTCTGTACTGGGAGACGCCAAGTCCCTCCTTCATTCACTGCCCAAACTAACTATTTCACCAACGTGTTTGTGTGTGTGTGAGTGTTTTGTATTTTATGTTGCAGTAAAACATTTCTTCCCATTTCTTTCATTTAATCTCCTCACATGCCAATGTTGTAGATGCAGGAAGTAGTATTTTTGCACCAACAAGCAAACAGAAAGTAATTGGTGCTGTACTATACAGTTTATTCAGATGATCTTTGCTGTACTGTACATTAGGATTTACGATGGAAAGTAAAAAACACTGATGTTAATTTGGCATCACGAATATCTACCTATCACGGACTGTCGCTCATTAACAGCCAAACACAGCCTTCAAAAAAATGCAATAATGGAAATCCCCAAAGTGAATGAACATGCAGAGCGGGGGGGCTTTTAGGTCCTCAGGTTTGTACACTATTGCCCCAACCTCATCCATCTTGTTTGGTTTCATTTGGTCAGTACACCCCACCCTACCCTGAACAGACCCAGTCCAGTAGTCGACCATCCAAAAAAGTTACAGCCAACATCCCCCACCACCCCATGAAGGACAAAAGTTTTCACTGACCTCCCCCACACCCTCCACACCCCCACCCCAGTCGACAAAAGTTGTTCTGTCGACCTTCAGCCGTCAACAGTTTTTGTCACTCACCCTCTTTTAAGCCCCTAAACATTTAGAAGGCACTCCAGCGCTGCCCTTTCTTATTGAGTTAAATGGGAGTTATGCAAACAGCCATTCGAATTACAATGTAAAAAATGCATTTGTGGGCGGAGCCTAGACACATCAGCCATATTCCAATTTCATTTTCTGCTGGTGGAGGAAAGTGGGCGAATATCACATATACAGACATGGATCACCTCAGTGAAGCCCACAGTAACCCCCCCAAATCCCCCCACCCCCATCAGACCAGCATGTCAAGCAGCCTCTCTTAAATACTGAATTCAATCAAGCAGCATTGAGGAGATCCTTGTTAAGATTCAAGCAGTTGCTGCAGCTCCTCAGCCAGCACACGCGCAGCTTGTCAAAGAGCCTCATATGCTCTCACACACTCACACACACACACACACACACACACAGACTCGCTTGCTCACATACAGCCCCTGGCTAAACTCTAAATTAAAGACCTAATGTAGAATCCTCCTGTGACACTCACAGCTAATGAAATCGAGAAGCTGAGCCCCTGAGCAGTGGACACAGGAGAAGACGACACCTGACTCCCTTTGTGTGGGTTTGCTGTCTGCCTCTCTTAACTACTCTCTATATCACCACAGCAAACGTGATATATGTGCTGGGTTATCTGTTAGTTAAGGTAAAGCCTGGTTCTACATTCTCCTATAATGTCTTTAATTGAAATTACAACATTACCATCAGTCTCACAATATTGTAATAACTGTCTGTCACACCAAGCTTGTTCTTTCAGCTCTATAGGAATCCCGGGTTGGTTTCTCTATGAGAAATCCCTCTTATTTCACCCTGCGATAAACTAAAATGTTCCAAACCTGGTGTGATTGTCATATTTCCTCCAGATGAGATGATTGTACATCCCAGGTGATGCAATGGCAGTGTTCTCCTCCAAGCCTGTAGTGCGGTCCAAAGGCATTGCAATAGCGGCAGTTTGAGTAGGTCTGGTAGATCTTCATGTGGACGTAGACCTTCTTGGTGTTTTGGTTCTCTGTCTGTCCTAGATGGAGGGTGAAAATAATAATTATAATTTAAAAAATAATGATTATTATAGCACTAGTATGCATGGAATGGGTTGAAAAGTATCACAGTTCCTATTTGCAAATACAGTACTGCACAACAGTTTTGAGCTACACTTTAATTCCTTATATTTCGCTTTGAATCACCTTGTTGGTGCAAAAATACCATTGTCTGCTTCTCAAACTGTCTTATCTTTGGTATATTGAGGAGATTAAATGAAACAAATGGGAGCGCATGTTTTACTGTGACAGGCTGCAAAGTGCCTGAAGACAAAAGGAGCCTAGATAAAGGAGTTCCAACCACTCAGCATTCAGCACCACCAGTATACTGATCACTGCCTGATCATCTGGAATCATCTGCTCCGGTTTTGTCACTGGTTCAGGACTTCAGATTGACGTGATTTGTTCTGATTTATTGATATAACACATGTGCCTTAACAAATAAATATTCCTCTGAAACTGGTCAGATTCAGGGACTGGAAAGAATAGGAGAGTCTTCGAAAGTCCTTCAGAAGCCTGGAGAACTGATCCTCCAAACTACATAAAAAATACATTAAGATAAGTAAGTCTGGAGAAAGTCTTTGGATCTTTGGAAGCAAAATATGAAGAAATGAGAAGTGGATCAAGACTTTTGCACAGTAGTGTATATATGAAGTGCCACTATACCTCTGGGCAAAAAAACAAATGAAACATTCTCCATGTCCCTAGACAAAATATCCACCGTCCCCGCCTCACCATGCAAAACGACCCCCACCATCAGTATTGCTACAAGCAGACTGGCACTGCTAGGCACAGAGCTAACATCATTTTTGGCACCCTTACCAAAATGCCCCACAAAAACCAATAAGCTTTGTCAAATGCAGTATTTTTTTGGCCACCGTTTGAGTCGCTGCTGTAGTAACATAACACTCAATAATGGTCAGTTCATATATCAGTCTTGTGATTTAGAGTATATATATATATATATATATATATATATATATGAGACAATGACTTTTTTTTTGTTGATAGAACTAACCAGAGCCAGAAATCCTAATATGTGTTTAACTGCAGTCTAAACACCATTTATCTTGGAACCAGTGAGGAATACGCATTTCCGTTGTAGATGACATTCCCTACACCTTGTCTCTTGCACAGGAGCGTCCGCTGGAGCCGGGATTGGCTAGTGGTACAGCCCTTCTGCACGATGAGTGGCTAGTAAAGCACCAGCTCCCGTGCAAGGATTGGCTAATGAACCAATCCTAGCCAAGGGGTGGGATTTGTCGGAATACAGGTGGAGGAAGAAAGGCTAAAAAAAAAAGAGAACCCAAGTAGCGAGAACAGCACGGCGAGGCGCAGAGCCCCAGTGCTGGCTGTCAGCCGGCTGGCCGTCTGGGATTACTCCAGATTGGAGCTCATTAGCGTCCCACTGAGAATCCCGCTAAATGGTATCAAGCTGCTATTTTGGAGGAAGTAATCTCGAGATGGTAATTGTACTGCTTGAATTATTTCAGAGAGGTTGGCAAGTTCAGGGAGATACCTGCCGCTTGGCGTGAACAAAAACAAAGCGAGGGCCAAAGCAAGCGGAGGGCAGAGCCAGTGAGTCCATATTTAGAACTGGTATCAGAAAACTTCATTCATTCTGGAGGAAACTGCTAATGTTAGGACAGAGAGACAAGAACAATATAAAAAACTAAGTCTAAATAAATCCAATAAAAACTCAGTATGAAAAATACTATACTAGAGGGTTCAAGGCAATGGTGGAGGATTTACAGCCGTCCTTCCAGCCTGTTG
Organism: Rhabdalestes septentrionalis; assembly: GCA_037832545.1. Taxonomy (NCBI): domain Eukaryota; kingdom Metazoa; phylum Chordata; class Actinopteri; order Characiformes; family Alestidae; genus Rhabdalestes; species Rhabdalestes septentrionalis. The sequence goes on along the minus strand of JBBMFX010000033.1, from coordinate 10,568,427 downwards.
GAACAGATCGCTAAACTGTGAAACGACAGACACCCAGAGGTGTTTTCCAGCCCTTCATCTGGCATAAATCCAGCAGAAGCCGCGCTCAAGATGATGGGCTTGCTCTCGAGCTTGGACTGACCCTGAAAGATGAGCACCTCTAATAGTCTAATTACATGAACCTCCTCAAGAGTGCACGCATCGCAAATGCCACCACTCTCATGGATGAGTGTGTGTGTGTGTGTGTGTGTGTGTGTAGGGGGGATGAAACCTAACACTAATCCTACTGTACTTCTCCCACATGAGTACTTTAAACTTGATAGAACGTTAAGCTCTTTCCACACCCAGTGCCCCAGTGAGGGCTTAAACTAGACCCTTGAGAAGATGTGGGAAGCAAAAACTTCCCAAAGTCGCTCCCAAAACCCGGACCTCCAGATCGCCACTTGTTATGCTACTGTAACGGCCCTGTTCTCATGCTGGCAGTGGAAGCCGCCTGGTTACGGATTGCCTTTCTCTTTCTGCAGCGACTCGTCTTTCATGCCTCCTCATTCTGGAAGCTTCAGTTAGTTGGAAACATAATCAGAACCCGGTACAATATTTTTTTCTTTCCAGTTGGGCATAATTCACAATAAAATAAAATAATTGCAATATATATATAGAGAGAGCAACAGCCCAGTCTAATTAGTACACAACTCAATCCAGTCATCAATTTTCTCCATTCAGATTTAATATTAAATATTCTGAGAATACTTAAATATGAACCCATGAACCGAATTCTGGACTGAGGAAATCAATACAGTCCAACAGACTGGGGGGGTAAAATGAACGGTCAAAATGAAGATTTTATTGAACTGCGAGCCCTGCATCGTTTGTCGAACTGAATCGTGAGTCGACTGTATCGGCACAACCCCAGAAAAGGGCTTCCAGGTTACATCATCTTCCCGATGGATGCATGATTCACAACTGGAGGGCGGTTAGCACGACAAACGTTTGTCGTGGGCAGCATTTTCAAGCACAGCATTCCATCATTAAATGGAATGAACTGAAGGGTTTTAGCGGATTCCTTTAGAAAGTGAGAAAGGAGACACCGTTCATTTTCCTCCCTCGTTTTGGCTGTCTGAATGATAGAAGCCCCGGATCGGGTAACCTCACCCGAAGAGCCGAGGGCACCGCGCTGGAGCAGGAATCTAATATGGAGATGCAGAAATTACAGACAGGACTCGGGATGAATAATTCAGTCAAGACTGCCAGTTCGCTAATTAATTAATCATCAAGCACCTCTCCACTGGGGGTTATGTGAGAGCCAGACAAATGAACTGTTTGCATTCGGCAGTCTCTCTGAGCGGCGCTCGCTGTAAGTTTTAATCAACTCGGGAGACTTGTGCCATACACAAGTGCGTCAAGGTTTGGCTTAAATTCTTCGTTTCCTGTTGCAGTGATTTAGAGACAAGACTGTTACAGAGAAGGACGTAAAGCAAATAGGTTTCTAAGGGCTGCTTGGCAAAAAACACGATATTTTACACCATGTGATGGGTTCTTTAAGCATAAACAATGTTATTTATGCACTTACCTCATCCTGTTTACAGAAAAACAGCTCTGAAGGACAATCAATCGAAAAGTTCTTTAGGGCGCGGATTCTCGACGCTGGTCCTGGACCTCCCCCCCCCCAAAGGGGGGGGGTGTATGGTTCATCTTAGTGTTTTCTCTGCTCCCAGCACACCTGATCCAGGTAGTCAGCAGGTTAACCTCCCCTTAATGAGTGGAAGGAGGTGTGTGGTAGCAAGGAAAGTGCAGATCAGGTGGTCTCCTGGACCTTTACTTTACTAAAGTGGTCCTCAAGAAGCTCCTCAGTGAGATTGGCGCTCTGAAGATGATCCACATCATCACTCTGTTCCTACGTGTTACAAACTTGTTTAGAGAATTGGGCTGACCCTTTATACATAAATATATACACACACACACACATACACACACAGAGTGATTGAGAGAGGTAGAGGAAAGTGACGCTTGTGTTTATGAATGCATGTGTCTGTTGTTGTCATTAAGCCTTATGAATCCTGGCCTTCACTGAAGTGTTAATGATCTGCAAGTTTCACTAGATTATCGTATTCAACATGGAATAATATTCCATCAAGATATTCCACACAGATAACTTGACAAGATGTGGAAAGTCTTGCCTGCCACCATCTTTTGCTGTCCACGCCACCATACAAACATGAGCCGATCTTCTCTTTGGAGCGTCCCAGCACCCAGCTCATCTAAATTAGACACAACCGGATACATAACGGCAGAACCCGAGGTCCGATACTTGCTGCACTTTAGATAACAGCTCAGTTTTTTCCACGGCTAAATCAAGGGTCAGAGTGCTCCGGCTGGTGTCTGGTTACAGCGAGCTCGTCTGGGAGAGGAGCAGGAGCACAGAGAAGTGGGGGTGTTCGTAGGGAGTGAGGGGGTCTCGGGGCTTCAACTGCAAAAACGGCTTCCAGTCCGTCGTGGCTCCCCTGTTAATGACCTCATGAAATCAAGGCCTTTCGGGAAGACCTGGAGAAGGCAGTTGTTGGGGTGTGTGTGTGGGTGTGTGTGTGTGTGTGTGGCGAATTGGAAAGGGAAGAAGAGAAATGGGAGTTAAACAGCAGAGGTTTCCAATCCCACATCCATGTTGAGTCATAGGTAGTGAGCGGCCCAAGGTCAATAAGGCCTGGAGTTCGGGGTCACGGCTCTTTTCCTGGACGCAGATTAAGCCGGGTTGTTGGACTAAGTCTGACTGTCAGCAGGGACAGTTTATTAGTTTAGTGTCGACCACGCTGTGCTGCCTCGGCCACTGCCTCGGTAACGGAGCGAGGCCTCCCGTTTGGTGTGGAGGGAGCACATGTCGCTCTCTCAGGATCAAATATCCACACACAGATGCGACAAGCCAGGATTTACGGCCTCTTTCCGCCGCACAGTTGCCGCACACGCGGTCGGACCTGATCCTCAGGGAAACAGAACCACATTCAAATGTCACCGCAGGGGTCTAGAATTGAGTCCAGTTTAGCACCAGACTGGACCTTAATCAGAAAAAAACCTTTTTATAGTGTTTTTAAAATATCTGTATCTCTACATTTTCTGCATTTATTACACTTCCTCGGGTCGCTCACAACACAAAATCACTTTTGCTTCTTTAAAAAAACTTATGAGTGTTTAAAGAGTCTGTATCTTTTTTTTATTATTATTTAAATAAAACGTGGACACATACACCTATATATAAAACACACACACACACACACACACACACACACACACACACACACACACACAAGACCACTATGACTTATTTTTAGTTAAGCATCTCTATGAGT
>JBBMFX010000033.1:10520623-10524526 GCA_037832545.1 Rhabdalestes septentrionalis | reverse complement strand
AACAATAACAATAATAATAATAATAATAATAATAATAATAATAATAATAATAATAATAATAATAATAATAATAATAAAATGAAATTTATAGACAGCAATAATAAATCTGAACTGGACTGTTGACTTTTTTGGGTGGCAGCTGGTGGCAGGATTATAAGAGGCCACTTTCCATTCCTTTCCTTTATTTTTCAGAAATGCCACTAGGTGGCACTGTGGATCCACACTAGCATCTCCAAGAGGCTCATAATTTCTGATCAGTGTCTGTTTCAATTATGAGCTCTGAACAGAGAGAGGGGTCACAGTGCCAGGTCAGCGCCCCACGAAGAGAGGCCGGGGAACGCTATTTCCCATCGTCCAGGTCCATGACGTGTTCTAGTGATTCAGCGGCTGCGGGAAGCCTCTGCTGGAGCCATTCTCTCCTCCTCACAGCTGAGGTGTGGTGGGAAATGTCAGCTGTGTCAGACTGAGAGGACCCAGGAGGCAAAAAACACCGTGATTCTGTCATTAATATGTCGAGGACTCGAGTGGCTCGGAGGCACACGGTAAAATCACTATGGTAACGGAGTGGCAGCAAAGAGCTCTTCTGCCTTCTTTTACCATTCAACAGGCGTTCAGCTACACTGAACCGGCCTCTGCCTGGAAGTCAAGTGCCCCTTACATAACTGCTGTGAGGTCGGACAAGCTTTACAGGATGGCCCATTCACCCTAATGAGACGTTTAATTAGACAGTGGCCTTTTCAGCTCTGCAGTGGAATATCCAGCTCAAAGTTTCGCCTCTCAATAACGAATGTATTTAAAATCTACCACCATCCTCAAAGAAATGAATGTAATCTGTCCTGATCCACAAAATTTGTTACCAATAATGCACGTTCAATTCAGTCCATGTTCATATATAAACAAGATCAAGACCAAATACTGAAAATAAACAATAAGGAAGCTTTCAGAAACATTGTCTTTTGCTTTTTGGCCAAATTGGCTTATTATCCTGATGTCCAAAAGCAAAGCTAACTGGATTAAATGTAAACAATGTAACAAAGGAGTTTCAAAAGTAACCAATGTAACAAAACAGCTTCAAATGTAAACAATGTAACAAAACAGCTTCAAATGTAAACAATGTTACAAAAACAGCTTCAAATGTAAACAATGTTACAAAACTGGATCAGATGTATACAACGTAACAAAACTGGATCAAATGTAAACAACATAACAAAACTGGATCAAATGTAAACAACGTAACAAAACAGCTTCAAATGTAAACGATGTAACAAAACTGGATCAGATGTATACAACGTAACACAACTCGATCAAATGTAAACAACATAACAAAACTGGATCAAATGTAAACAACTTAACAAAACTGGATCAGATGTAAACAACGTAACAAAACTGGATCAGATGTAAACAACTTAACAAAACTGGATCAGATGTAAACAACAACAAAACTGGATCAGATGTAAACAACTTAACAAAATTGGATCAGATGTAAACAACGTAACAAAACTGGATCAGATGTAAACTATGTAACATGAAAACATGACCTTTCAGATTCCTAAGAAGCTTTTCCTTTATTTAAAGCACTGTTTTGCTGAAAACATTCTTGATGTTTTTGTGTGTTGGGACTCGCCTCACTGCAACTGAACCTCCTGCAGGTTCTGCTATGACATGATCTGCACCGGTCAGTCTCTAAAGGTAGCTGTGTGTGATCAGTGGTGCGTTTCTCTGAGCGGCGGAATGATAGAGAGGCTGTGGTTGTGGATGGAGGGGCTTTGAATGAGAAGATCCTGTGTTAATGAAGCTGGAGAGCTGGGAGCTGGTAATGAGCAGCACAGACCTGATTACGTCTAGAGTGATTCTCTCATTAAAGGACGTTAGAGGCAGTGTCTCGCTGCACGTACTCCCTCTCCATCCCTCTCTTTCTCCCTCTCTCTTCCATGCTGATGAGGCCTTTAACAGTGTTCTTTCTGTCCTCTTCGCTCTCCAAATTAATCAGGGATTGCAGGACCCAGTTGAATGCCAAACTTTACCTCCACATTGACTCCCTAATGACCCCCCCACCCTCACCCCACCCGAGGACTCATCATCGGGCCGTTCTACATCTAGTGCAAATGTTTACTAATTGTTTAGTGATTTTGTGATCGACTGCTTTTCTGTTTTCCCATCTGTGAAAAGTCTCCCCGACAGACGCAGGCCTGTTTAAAGAGGCTCCCTGAGATTACGTGGTACAGCGCCTTAAAAAATAGGGATAATTACAGACTATTTCAAATATTTCTGATGTGAAGGCACAAAGAAAGAGAGAGAGAGAGAGAGAGAGAGAGAGAGTGAGAGAGACTGTTTTTCAAAATTTCTGTAGAATTAAATGGATAAGCCGTAAACAGAGTAATTCAGATTGGTTTGGTGTGAAATGTTTTGCTCTTAAAAGCTTCAGAAAGCAATTGCATGTCTTTTTTTTTTAGACATACTGTCTGAAGCCATTCTGTGAATAAAACGTTTATTCACTCAAAATAGTCCACAGAGATGTTTGGCCACTATTGTACTGGCATCAACATCCCAAATAAACACTCAGAGACACAAGGAGCTTCCCTGGCGGTCCACAGTGAATAAAAGAGCTGTATTTATGTTGCAGACGTCTGGTTCCATTCACCCCCACTGTAAAAGAATTCACTCTGAAAGAGTGATGACTTAAAAAGCCTGTCTCATATTATTCAACTCTTGAAAAAAAGCTTGAAAAGACCTGACAACCAGTAAAAGGCCAGTAAAAAAAATGTATTGTGTGATTTCATTTTATAGTTACAATGGCCCATTTGTACTTCAGGCCTGGACTCGATTTCCATCTATTGGCTTTGTTTTCATATTAAAGACATGATTCTCTGTTCAATAGGACATCAACATTGTATGATAATGTATTTTTAACCCTAAAAACCAGCATTTGCTCTCCAACACGCTTGCTATTTCTTGCTCTTTTGCTACACTTGTTAATTTTTGTTCTTTATTGGCTTTTTTGTGTGATGCCATTTTGAAAACACCAGTAGCGGTTATTCTTATTATTACATGTTCTCTAAATGACAATAACAAAGTGGGTGAACTTTCATATACGCAGCTGTTTTGCTGGATGACGAAACTTCAGCATTTGTTGCACTTCCAGCCCAGATCCTTCTAAACTCTGAAAATGATCACGAACCCACAAGAATGTAGAGTTTGTTTATGGTCAGCACAGTCGAACATTGGTGAAAGGTGAAATGGTTTCTCTGACCTGTTGAAGAGGTTGTTCCTGGACACCATTCGGAGGAAGCCAGTTGGGTCGGTGACGGAGTTGAGCTTGTTGTTGAGCTCCTCAAACTGCTGCTCCAGGAGATCTCCCGCCTCACTCTCAGTCTCACTGCTGGAGCACGCCCTGAAACACAGAAAACACCACATCACTCACTTTCTGCCTGCACCACTCACCTTCTTAGCTTTAGGAAAATAAGCGGCTACACGCTCTTCAGCTGAATGTTCTCATAGAAAAATCCATGAGGCAGGTCCTATCAACCTGGCTGAAGAAGAAACCAGGTCTGGAAAGACCACATGTCAAGTGCACAACTAGCTACAGCCTGGAGAAACAAAACCTCACGTGATGCTTGTGTATCTGTAAATATAAGACACTGCATTGTTTCTGAAAGAGTCCTGTCAATAAAGCTATGCTGAATTGGTAATCAACACCCTAATTCCCAACAGACACCATATTAAATCTAGCCATCACCTTCATATATAGAGGTACTGCAGCAATGGTAAGCAACACCTTAGCCTCCACCTGAAATTCCAAAGTGGCACCCTAGCAAACACCTGGAACACTGTAATAACTGGCTCAACACCCAACTTACCAACTGACAACATAGCAATCACCTAGAAACCATTTAGTAACTTGCT
>JBBMFX010000033.1:10513123-10518123 GCA_037832545.1 Rhabdalestes septentrionalis | reverse complement strand
AGTGGTTCTGGCCAAATCATGAGTCCATGAGGAGAACTAACACAAAGTGGAGCCTTGGCTGGGGGCCAGTGAAGACCTGCACATCTGCCAGCTTTCCAGACCCAGTTCAGGCCCGGCCTTGGACGCTCTCCATTAAAATCCTTTTTTTAGTCTTGTCCTGGGCCAAATCTCTGTCCTGAAAAATAGCCTCCCCCATATGTTTAAAGGAACAGTGCAGTAAAAAAAACTCTACCCTACTCCAAACGTAGATGTCTGGACTTCTATGAGCCCATTAATGAATTTTTTTGACAAACTGCTACACCTAAATCATCACACCTGCCTCAAACAGAGCTGCCCCGCCCGTCTGGTTCAACAGAAATGGACCATCTTTTAGGTAAAACAGCCGCAGCATCTGCTTGACGTCTGAAGTTTGAGTTTTTTACCCGTAAAGGTACAGGAGGAAGGTTCTCCACTGAAAACGTGGAAGCTCCTCCGTGTGGAGGGTGCAGGTGTCTCACAGCTCTCAAACTATTCAGAGGTGTTTCTAGACACCTGGTGTGGGGCTGATGACTCACTGCCCCTCATTCCAGGTCTAAATGATGCATTAATGGTCTTGGAGGAGATTCCTCTCCTCCTACTGCAAGAGACCCTCAGATCACACTCACTCACTGAGTGGTTCAACACCCCCACTTTTGCTGAAACGCGATTTCATCCCCCCACTTTCGTCAGATCAAAACGATGCTACATGGGTCAGCAAACCTGATGATGAATGAGGTGTGTGAGTGCAGGGCTGTATTCCGTGATACACAGTTATATGACATATAGTCTCAGCCTCAGACGTCACGCCCACGGAACGTTGGCTAAACGTCTGATGCATATGGTACACTTAAGTGGAAACACTTCAGGAGTGTTGAAGTCATCATCTGATTGGTTGAATTTTGTTGGATTTCCGGGGGACGCGAGTGTTTCATTTATTTTCGGTCCGCCGGGAAACAAAGCACAGACGTGTGATTGCGAAAGAAAAACTGTCGCGTTTACACGAGTGACAATGAGCATTTATCAAGAGCAGCTAAATGCAGGATTCTCAAAAGTACGCAAGGTTCATGGCATAGACTCTATAAGAGATGTCCAGGAGCTTTGTTTGAGGCACTTAGTGGAGACAAAAAGAGATCATTTAGTTTGCCGACAGGATTTGGGAAGAGTATTATTTTCCAAGCCTGGCCGACCCTTTGTCAGCATTTAGAAGGATTCCCAGCAGATCCAATTTGACTAGTTGTGTGTCCCCTCCTATCTATTATGGAAGATCAAGTGAAGTACCTAAGTGAGAAGGGGATATCAGCAAACATGAAACAACAGCCGCTGACATCGCAGCTGGCCGATTCAGTATTGTGTTCGGTTCTCCAGAATTGCTTGTGGGTGTTAAAAAGTGGAGAGATATGCTTCAAACGGATGTTTACCGCAAGCGTCTCATCGGTATGGCTGTTGATGAAGTGCACACCATTGAAAGTAATGGTATTCTTCTCCTTCTTTGATTTCTATGCTGACTGACTTGTTGCACGACAGTCTGTTGTTGTGGGGACAATTCCACGTCCCAAACCGAACGAAACAAACTGTGATTGGTTGTTTGACATGTCTGTCAAACGCCCTTATGGGTGGGCCTTGGCCAAAGAAAGCTGCTATGAATTCCAGACCTTCAGCCATCAGTCTAAAGGTCTGGCTACATGGGACTATATGACATATAACCTCTTAGAAACTTCTTGGGTTTGCCTATATCCAGTAAAACCTAGACTGCAATATTGATTCCTAGAACAAGACAGTACACACACTACAGCAAACTAGAATACAGCAGTGCTGATTTACAGTGCCTACAGTAGAGTCTCAGGGGTTGTCAGTGCTGCCTGGTATTTATACTTATCAGATTTAGATGCACCGTCTTAGCAGTATAAATAATTATTAAAATTGTTCATTAAAGCCAAGAGGTATGAGGAAGTTCTTCCATTCTGGGTTATTAACAGTACTACTGTTTTATTTCCATACTGTGGGCCAGGTCTAGGTGTATATAAATGTAGAAATTCCAGAAGTTATAATTGGTTGTGTTTGTATTTATAATTTTGCTTCCCCATACCAGAACACCCCCGTTTTTGGAAAGCTTGATACCTCCCGGCTGAATGAAACCCATTTAACTGTATTAAACACATTTAACGTGAAGCAGCGGGCAGCCAGGAACACAGAGCCTGGAGAGCAGTGTGAGGGTGTTCTCACTTTTGCATACGCCTGCCTGTGAGGCAATTTGCTGGCTACTATAGACCCAGTGTCTACAGAGACAGATCTCATCCATTAAACAGTGCGTTACTTGCAATAAGAGCAAAATGTGGAAAATATGAGTGTGTCTCAAATTGAATTTGTCACTTTAAATAAACACTGAGCAACTCAGGGCTTTGTGATGAGTCGTCCAGGATCCGGAGGCTCAATTACACACGTCTAAAAAGCCGTTTGCTTTCTGCCACAGTGACAGTGACAGTAAAGGGAATGCCTGCAGCATGACTCCGCTGATCTTCTGAGGCCTTACTGGGTCTTCTATTACTGTGGAAGATTCACAGCCTGAGACAAATAAACAATCGCAATAACTCTCCGACCCATATGACGTTACCAGGGCTGCCAACTTTTCCCCAAACCTTGGAGTGAGATTTTGGTGTGTGTGTGGCCAATGTCCTGAGAGATAAGCGGGACGCAATGACCAGTCTGGATCAGTTAGACAGTATAGATTTTGGGCGTGAGAAATCGAAGGCATGGCATGACAGCGTGTGAAGACTGGCAGACTTTTGTGTGTTACGGTCATTGTGTGAGAGCTGGCAGCCCTGTGTTACACATAAGGCAGCGCCTCCTCTCCTAATGTGTTTCTGGGAACCGGCTCCTGCCGTGCCAGCGCTGTTCTGAAGCTCACAGTGGAGGTTGGAAGGGTCGTGCGGTACCTGCTGTAGTAGGAGTCCACTCCCAGGGCCTCACGGGCGCTGGCGATGTGCTGCTCCAGCGAAGACCCGCCGCCCCCGCCCGCCTGCAGGGAGCCGCCTCCGGCCTCCTGGAAGTCCGACGCCCCGCTGTCCGACGCCCCCTCACCCAGATAAACTTCGTGGAACTTCAGGATACCTAAAGGGTGGAGAAGGGCAAAGAAAATCACATGAGCAGCCCCTGCATACAGGACTTCCCTCTGTTCCTCAAGGCTACATTAAGTCTGGATCTTTGGGAGTAAAATATGAAGAACTGATGGGGAGCTTTCACACAGTACTGTATGTTTGTCGTATCGGAAAACGTCGGCCAAAAACACACATATCACTCACTTCAAAATTTATATTTATATTAAGAAAACTCTACAAGAAAGGTTGAGGTATTTTGAAATTAAATGTGATGCAAATATTCCACAAAAATAACCTGATCCAGCCCATTCACCTCATACACCCTTCCACACTCCACCGGCCACATCCAGTCCCTTCAGTCAACTTTTCTTCCTTCAAATTTCCTTGCGAATATTGCGAGAATGTTCAATTGTCTGTGTCTCAAAATACTGTGTATCAAACTTCTACTTAAATCTTCTATCAAATCAGATTGTAATTCATTACTCCCCTAGTTTAAAGGATTAAAACAGTTCACTTTCAGTACACCTGAAGGTCTTTGAAAATGAATTAAATCTCACAAAAATCATATGAGAACGCATAACTGGTCGGACGACAAACATATTACGAAAAGTAATTTTATTCGAATTTTGAGATACAAACTCACTGTTCAATCATTGTTGCCTCTGGCGCTGGCATGGCGACGACCAAATTCAGAGTTCTAGCAACAAGGACGGATGACAAATAGGGTCATAGAAACTTCCATTAACTTTCGACACAAACACCCCTTGACGAATTGACAGGCTGGTGAGAAAATGACAGTTTTTTATTTTAACCATCATTCTGAACTCTGAACAGACCTGCCTTTATTTTTAAAGGTCATGCACAATGCATCAGGCCTAAAGAGGATGGATGGAGGTCTCAGAGCTGCGATCGATTAAGCATTCATTCTGTTTCCTGAGTGAAAGACCTGAACATTAAACAGGCACGGGAAGCAGGCGCGGCTCACATATGACATTTAGCGCCACACGTGAGGCTCTCCGGCTGCGCTGGGCCGGGTCAATAGCTCGCGCAAGGACGCGCCGCACGAGGCGTAAATAAATAATCAGAACGAGGTCGACGTAAATAAATAATCTGATATGGTAGCGTCTCCAGAGTAAGTGTTTGTTTAAGTGTATTTGTATCAGTGAGACGCCGGTATTGTGTGTGTGTGTGTGTGTGTGTGTGCGAGCGTGAGAGACGAATAGGGAGGCAGGTGGCGCTGCCACTTTGCGTTAATTCACAGCTTTTTACCGGCTCCCCCAAGCCACAGGCAGCAGACACGGAGCTGTGGGGAACAGAAGGTGTGAGGGATACAGCAGCTCGAAACAATCCGATGAGCTGTGTGTGTGTGTGTGTGTGTGTGTGTGTGTGTGTGTGAGTGTTTGTGTGTGTGTGACAAACAGAGAGAACAGGAACCCAGACAGTAGTAAATCTTCAGTCTTTAATGGTACTTTAGTTCATATGGAACTGATGAGCCGTTAGACCAATAAATAGTCAAAATTAAGGTGAAATATCTCTATCCTATCTCTATGTTTGACAAGCTGAAGCTGCATTTACACGCTGGACAATGGCAAACTAGTTGTCCCACTGTTCTAAATGGAGCAACAACAGTTCAGCTCATATTATGTTGATTTTTTTAAGCAATACAGGCTGCAAATCAGCAACTCGGTTTCAGCCAGAACGCAATATTAGAAACATCTGCCTGGGCTCAGAACACTTTTAAGACAAAATAGTGTCTGTCCCAATTGTGAAAAAGCCACTGCCATACCACTAACGCTATCGCCATGGCAACACATGCACTCCAGTTCTGTAACAAGCAAGATCTACATGCCAAAAAAAGGTTTGCTGGGGGGGGGGGGGGGTAAACGG
>JBBMFX010000033.1:10502775-10513023 GCA_037832545.1 Rhabdalestes septentrionalis | reverse complement strand
TATTCTTCAAGCGAACGACTGGAGTGTCATTAGTGTGACGGTGTCATTCAGAGGACAAAACCAGGAAAGACTCTATAACTGTGCAGGGGCAGTAGTGACACGTATCTCCCAATATCCAGAGACTACTGAATATTCCTGGAGCAGCTGGTGGCCAAGTGGTTAAGGCCCTGCAATCAGAAAGGTGTGGGTTCCAGTTCCAGGACTGCTAGTGGCACCACTGAGGTACCCTTGAGCAAGGTATCATCCCCACACACGCTGTGCTCCTGGATACCTGCTGCTTCATTCAAATAAAACCACTGTTTTCTGTCTGTCTTTGGAACACAACTATGTTTTTTCTACTGTTAGTCCCACCTACCTCACACCCAGGATCACTATATGTCTTAAAATATCATCATATTTCAAGTTTAGAAGAAATACAATTTCCATATCACTGGTTTGAAAAGGCAACAGTACCGGCTGTGAAATGTGAACTTCAGGATTCTAATTAGGTGACAAACGTTTTTGTGTGCTCTGTGATTTTGAGGCTTCATAACTGGTTATATGGACGACAGCACCAGAGAATAGGCTCCTTCATGTTTACTATGTACATTCTTTGATATTAATGTACGAATTATATTAGTGACTCCACTAAGACTGAAGTAAAGTTACTGTTCTTGTGTCCCCATTCATTTCAAAATCTAATCTATGCCCTTGATCACTGAGTGATAAAATACCACCAATATCAGTTACCACTTCTTTTCTCTTTTTCTGCTACTAATACTGCAACATCAAAGTGCCCTGATCATATAAAACATGTCAATTGATGTATTTACATATTTCTCAACACATTATAAAGCGAGCTCTCCACCAGACAGCAGCACAAACTAGCCATTTTTTTAAACATTGGTCCAGAGTGACAGGCTAGTTAATGAGATGCTAGCTAGTCCAATATCTGTAGTTCCAATAAACTCTACCTCTCTTATCAAAAGCACTGAGAACTGGTGGTTTAAGTCCCTCGGCTGCAATGACTGGATTCAACAGCAAGATTGATCCAACATGCTAACGTGGCTAACAGTGACACTGCTATTATGCTATTTTAGTGCTCAGTCATTCACTATGAGCAACATTCAACATTCAGGGTTGGACTTTTTTTATAGGCTAGTAATAAGAGTCCGTAGCTGAGTCATAAGAGTCGTGTTTATCTGTAATTCAGAGAGAACTCAAGTCAGTTGGTCTTTGTCCTGCTTGAATGATCCATATGTAGGTCACTGTGTGTTTTAATCAACAAAAAATATTCTTCTTGAACTGGTCAGTTTCTGGAACTGGACTGAGGACGAGAGTCTTTGAAAGTCCTTCAGGAGGCCTGGAGAACTGTTCCTCAAGAGCACATTACAAATACAAAAATGTCTGGATATTTGGAAGCAAAATATGAAGAAATGACTTTTGCACAGTACTGTATGTCAAACATGGAAATGTATGGTCCCAGGATTCTGGTGAGAGTTCCTTCCGCTGCATTTAGAAAAGGCAACAGAAACTGCGCCGGAAAAGCAGAGGACAAACACATCAAAGTCGAATCGTAACCCGACACATGCCTCCTCAAATAAACTCATGGCAACATTCAGCCCACGGCTGTTGATATGATAATGAGATTCCACTCGTCCTCGTCTGAAGGCAAACCACTCGGAGAAGGAGAAATATTTGCAGTAACATATTTATCATTTCCTATGTCAGTATGAAGGTGTTTCTTTACTATCGGATCACAGTCTCTGCACTGGAACAAGACTGAGCTTAAAAACCCAATTAATACCACACACTGAGGCCATACTGACCTGTCCGGTCCATCAACAATTCCGGAATGGGATTACTATTCATTTATATAGTATTTGTTATTCTTACATGAAGCACGATCCCACTTTTTTCATAATTGATTCCATGCCTATACTGAGTATCTGCTGAAACCAGGACCACTTTTCCCCCTTTCTTACACAACCAATCTATTAGTAACACATCTGTCTGAATCTGTAAGGGCTTCCTACATCCTCTAGGGGGCAATGTGTTAATTTCAACAGTTTCTACACCCATATAGTGCTCAGGGTGTCTATTAGGCAGTTCTGCACACATAGCTGAATCTCCAGCATCTCTTTGTTCGACCGGTTAAGACTGTTTGGTTGCAGAATTCTGTATTTTAATCCCTACATAGTGATTACTTTTATAAACAGTACTGAGCAGATGTGTTGACCCACCATTCATTGCTTCATATTTTGCTTCCAAAGATCCAGACTTTCTATTATTTTTAATGTGGTCTTGAGGAACAATTCTCCAGGCTTCCTGAAGGACTTTATTTAAAGACTTTCAGTCCAGTCTCTGAACCGGACCACTTCCAGAGGAATGATTGCTTAGCCACACAGTGATCTACGTATGAATCATTCAGGCAAGACATAGAGCATCTATCTGAAGTCCTGAACCAGTGAAGAACCAGGAGCAGATGATTTCAGATGGTCAGGCGGTGATCAGTATACTGGTGGTTGGAACTCCTTTTTTTTTATTAAATCTATTCAAAATGCCAAAGATGAGATAGTTCGACAGGCCTTAAATAGTATTTTTGCACCAAAAACACAGCACTCTAGATTTATATGTTACACAGTAATTCCCCAGTAACTCATCAATACAAAACCCTATGTGCGTTTGTCTGAACCTGCAAAATCAAGACTAAATATTTTGTCAAACAAGCCCAGCATACATCGTAACACAGCTCATTGCAAACCGTGGTCTGCAGCCTCTCACCTTCCTGCAGGTACATGACAGCCTGAGAGTAGTTCTGCAGGGCGTGGTGGGTGCGGCCCAGGCTGCTGTAGGCCTGTGTCTTGGCCACCAGGTCGTTGGTCTGTGCTGCGATGCTCAGGTGCTGCTCCTGGTAAACCACGGCCCGTTCAAAATTGCCCAATGACTCGTAGGTGAGGCCCAAGTTGCCGTAAGCGCGGCCCTGACAGCTGGCGCTGCCCGTCTCCTCGGCGATCTGCAGGTCGCGCTGGTGGAACTGCAGCGCCGTGTCGTATTCGCCCATGAGCTGGTAGACGGCCCCCAGGCCGCAGCTGGCTTGGCCCTCCAGCAGCTGGTCGGCGGTGTCGCGGGCGATGGCAAGCTGGCGCTCCAGGCAGGAGATGGCCTGCTCGTAGTTTCCTAGCTGGCTGTGCAGGCTGCCCAGCTCCCCATACGCCTGCGCCTTCCCGGCACACTCACCCAGGTCATGGGCCACAACCAGGCGCTTCTCAAAGCACACCAGCGACTGCTGCAGGTTCCCCATCGCCCTGAAACAGAGCAACAGATCACTGTATTTAACATGCAAACATTATAGGCATGGAGCAATTCAACACACACATCCACACACATGTACAGCCCTGGGAAAAAAATAAGAGACCACATTATTTCTTTTTCTGGTCATTGCTTTTGTCATTTGTGGTAGTGTGTCTGTGTAAAATGTTTTATACCACACTTAATTCAAAATTCCCAGCAAAAATGTTTGGAGAAGATTTTGACAAAAACATGTAAATAACTTATAATAGCTTGGAAATCTTAAACTGCACAACTTAAAACAGTGATGTTAAGAACAGAGTGTGTGCATGTGTGACTCTGAATCAGGAGTGAAGCTGCTGGAATACAGCACTTCGAAAAGCTGCACTACACACACTGCTGCACTCACAACACACACACACACACACACACACACACACACACGCAAGCACACGCACCCACTCACGCACCCACACACGCAGGCACACACACGCACACACACACGCACGCACACGCACGCACACACACACACACGCACGCACGCACGCACACACACGCACACAGACTACTGCACTCACAACCTATATGGAGGCATTTCTCAAAGTTTAAACACACACACACACTGCAGCAGTTTAGAAAAGAATAGACAACTTTGCACATATAAATGCTCACTGCGGCAAATTGAACACACAGTGAACATAAAAAAAGGGAAAAGTGGTCTCATATTTTTTTGATATGGCTATATATATATGTGAGAGAGAGAGAGAGAGAGAAAATGTGTAACAAACAGTAACAAACATATATTCTCCTTTATGTGCATATTTAAAAATCTACAAATTGAGTGTATATCCACAATAAAACACTAGTGTTTCTTTTGTTCAGTGCAAATACAACACCTTCCTTTGTCTGCGCCAACATCTAATGGAGTCTAATGGAGTATCATTATCAAGTGTGCTAAGAGAATAAAGAAACAGCTTTTTTATTGATCCCTTTTAATAAAACAGGGGAAAACAAAAACCAAAGCACAGGTCTTAAAGTAATAGCAGCAATATTGTTCCAGTTTCTCAGGGAGGTGTCAGGGGACCTCAGAGTACACATATTCAATGTGGGCTATTTGAAAAAGTAAAAGGTAGGAGGACATGTAATACGCCACCCGTAGCCTTATTTTAGAGTGAGGGATGCAGGACATCAGCACTGAATCTCAAATCCTGGGGGAGACGGCAGCAGGTCTGAGCAGGAAACGGAGAACCTGCCTGTGCTAAGGGAAGCGTTTGCTACTTAAGAAGCCATGTATCATCACGCCTTCATTCAAAATTACAGCACCGTTAGTTCTGTCTGAAATAAATGAAACAAACAGCCTTTAATCCCAGGCCTTAATGAGCCCTGTGTAAGTGCTTCTGCAGCAAGATTCTTCTCCACTGGGGGAAACTGGGCTTATTGTCCCTGTTGACAATGTAATTTACCTTCCTGTTGGGCTGCAGTAGGATGAGGGAGGGTTTAGAGGATGTCTGATGGATGATAGCCGGAATGGGACTGGTACACGGTGAGGCCTCCTCCGCCCCCCAAATACTCCCCCAGCCCCCTGAAGTGGCAGCATCTTCCCTGACACTCACGGCACTGGGCCATTCATCAAATCGTGATGCCAATAAACTTACACAGGAGAATGGAGGGGGTAAGCAGAATGGACATAGGGCTCTGGGACGCTGTCAGAGCATTTAAGCAGTCGGCTGGATGTTAATTAAAGCAGATAGGCGACCGCGGCACGCGAGACACGCATGGTCGTGCGTGGAGTTGACGGCTTCGTCAATCAGGTGTCCTCCAGCGGCTTCTGGAACCCATATCCTTAATAAATTCACTGTATGTGCACTGGAATGACGCACATGTACGTGTTCAGGTCACGGCTCTTTCTTTTTCAATTTTCTATCTGCTCCATTCCTGTCCTCCCTCTGAACTGTCTGTACTCACCTCGGCTGAACTCACAAGTGTCTTCACACCATAAATACGATGTACTAAATCAATCCTGGTGTTAGAAACTTAATCCTTACAGATCAGAACAAAAACCAGTCTAATATTGCTTTGATAAATGTCCTCTAAGGGACAGTTAATGACTCATTCCAATTAAATAGTGGTTATGGAACATCTTATACTGAAGAGGAATTTGGCCAATAATTCAGTCAAAGAGAGAAAATAATGTGGTTCAGAGATGGTTTGTTGCGAATCCATTCATCGTAGAGACTTGGAGTACTTTGGTGAACGGAACCAGACATCTACGATCTACAAACAAGTTTTATATTTGATAATAATGATGTTACAATTGTGGCACCTCGGATAAAACTACTCATTTGACACCCAGAGGTACAAAGTATGTGTGCCCCCAACAGAAAATGTTGTGTTTACGGTCTATTTGTGTATCTTTTTTAACCTTTTGTTACATTCACTTTACCATGGGTTCTTAGAGTTAAGATAAGGTTTCAATGCAACTTTTAACTAATTTATAATATATAATATGATATAATACAATGAACTATAAGTCCAGACGTAACCTAAAAGGTACCACCACAGCGACACTAACTAAATTTTTTTAGGAGCGTCCAACGCTCAGCATGTACTTAGCCTGAAGAGGCATTAACATGTGTTGAGGTCTGGTTCCCCTTACACACCACCACAAACAATTCTGACTTTCTGAAAAGAAAAATTAACAATTTAATTGGAAATGTTCTAAAAAGAGTACATGGTTCATTAATAAATATCAATAAGAGACCACTTTACCTGTGTCCATTACCAAGTCCTCTGTAGGCCTTCTCCTGATCTTGCATGTGGTTGAGGCTCTGTGCTACCGACAGGTACTGGTCGTAGTACTTGATGGCCTCCTCATAGTCACCTAGCGAGTCGTAGCAATCTCCCAGGTTGCCGTAGGCACGGCCACGATCCAGCGCTGCCTCATTCCCGCTGAGCTGCTGCAGCATAGCCAGCTGCTGCTCGAAGTAGCCAATAGCATCCTCCATGACGCCCATGTTCATTTTCGTGATGCCCATGTTCCCATAGACCTGGGCCTCCACACTGGGGTCCTTCAACCGCTGCCCCAGCTCCAGCTGTTCCTCATAGCACTTGAAGGCCATGCTGTACTTGCCCAGGGACATGTAAACAGCTGCAAGATGCCCATGCGCCTGGCACTCACCCTGGATGTCCCCCAGCTCCTGGTAGACTTCCAGCTCTTGGGTGTGGTACCCAAGGGCCTTGTCATACTTTTGCAGCATCCGGTACGCAGCACCTAAAGCAGCATAAGCATTGGCCTCCATTTTCCGTTCCTTGACTTGATGCGCCAGCGCCAACTGTTGCTCATAGAACTTTACAGCACCAGGCACGTCCTTCTTGCAAAGAAAGATGTCGCCCAGGTTCCCCAGGGCACGGAACCTGGCCTGTGAGTTGTTTAGTGACTGGGCCAAAGACAAAAGGTACTTCTGGCACTCTTCGGCCTTGTTGAAGTCACCCAGGGCTTTGAAGGCCAGGCCTAGGTTGCAATAGGCTTTAGCTTGACTCAGCTTGTCATGTAGATCTTTGGCCAGAGCCAGGTCCTGCTCGTAGTACTTGACGGCCTCCTGGAAGCTGCCTAGGCAATAATGTGCGTAGCCCAGATTATGGCAGATCTTGCCCTCACTCTCCATGTCCTGCAGGTCAGGTGAGAGCCGCAGGTACTGCTCGTAATAGGGCACGGCTTGAGGGAATTCGCCCCGTGAGCAGTGGAAGTTCCCCAGGTTTCCCAGGGCCCGGGCTTCGCTCTGGATGTCCCGCAGCTCGCGAGCGATGTTGAGGTGGTTTTGGTAGTGCTGCAGGGCTCTGTCATGGGCTCCCAGAGCCTGGTAAGCCACAGCCAGATTTCCGTGGGTGGAAGCCTGTGAGGCCCGATCATTAACCTCCATGGAGATCTGCAGCTCCTGACGATGGTACCGCACGGCCTGGTCAAAGGCACCCAGGGCGTTGTAAGCATTGCCCATGTTGCCGTAGGCCCTGCCCTGGGCAGCGTAGTCATTCAACTCCTGGGCAATGGAGAGGTGAGCTTTGTGCAGTTTCAAAGCTGTCTCATAATCTCCTTTCATCTGGTGGATGATTCCTACAAAAAAAAAACAGAAGAAAGATTCCATTCAATAGTCTGAAACAAAGGGCAAGCAATGCCTTGAAATGTTTTCCTTCCTGAACACATGCTCCGCATTAATATCAAAGCTGTTAGAATTAGTGCTAAAATTGTGTTTGATGACGAGCAATGTTGTTCTTAACATGAAAACAATAACAAAGAAGCCTCTGATGGAGAAACCGGAGTGTCTGCAAAGAGTCTCCAGATTAGTTACATTTTTTTTTCATAAAAAGATACCCCAACAGACTTTATGCTGGAAGTTAGCACATGCAAACATGACATCAGCTCCAAAGGGAAGAGATACAAGCGGGGCTCAACATGCAGCAGCGTTCAAAAGACCGAAAAACAAGATTCGAGCAAAGGCTGTTCAATAATTGAAGAGCGAGTTTGTAAAATAACTTAGAATAATAATTGTAAAAAAAAGCTCCAGCTCTGCTCCACTCGGTCGCAGCGCCTTTCAAGCCAAAGCTCTTCTTACCCGGAGGACGAAAGAGCTTGAAATGAAAAATGTCCAAAGCATCCAGCTCTTGCTTGTCCAGGGAGAAGTCTTGGCAACTTTTGGGGTTCCCTACTGTTGTCTCTGCATTTTCCATAAAATAATCACAACCATCATAGAGCTAATGTCCCACCTCTCTGTTCCCAAAGCATGGGAGCAAAGGGGAAAGGGTGCACAAGCATGTGGGGGGAGGCTAATGAATACCTACGATGGAAAATAAGTTGAGGGCGAGAGTGGTGGGGGACATTAATCTTGGGTCCATGTGATCTGGCTTCCACATCGCAGCATGTGCTAATCAGTTCCTTTCCTCCACAAACCAGAGCGCTGTCTGCTAAGTGCTGGGAAGAAGGGAAAGTGCTGGGATGAGTGGAAAACAGACGAGTGATGGTGGGCAATCGGTGGTGACGCTCGCGTAATTGCTAAAGAAGCTGGGTTGACCATAAACGAGCCCTGAGACCAGGGGTTCTGAGGGGAAATACAGTATGTAATATTGGATAAAGGGTCCTAAAGGGGGCAGTGGAGCCATTGTTGAGAGAGTGTTTTGGCAGTGTTGGGGGGACACCAGTGAACCGGCTGAGCCACAGGACACATAGTGGTGTGCGCAAGCGTGAACAGGAGGTGGAAGAAACCATCAGTCTGGGACAGGGGACACCCATCTGCTCACTGTCAATCGGAGCCTGCCAAAGCAAGATTAGCACCATGTGGAAAATCCAATTAGGGCCAGTGCCAGCCTGGAATCCAGGCACCAAGGGGCCATTAGAGCTCCTCTCCATTCTCAAACATTTTCTCTCAAATGACCCCAATCTTCTGCGACTAATTGTCAATACTTAACCCTGTGATTCCTCGTTTATGGGCATCTGAATGACAAAGCTCATGACAGAAGCTTGCTGGAGAGGGAGTTCTGTGTCAGTCTCCACCGGACGCAGCCCGTAATCGATGCCCGGGCGAGTGATGCCAATGCACCTGCTGGTGACTGTTTGTTTATATGGTCTCATACATTTCAGTGTCAAATCACAGACTGTTTTAACTAAAAACACTAAATCAAGTGTACCTGTGTTTACATTACTGGATATCATACTGTATCAACTAACTAACAGTCATGAAGATACGCTTCAGCTCCAGAGCACCAGAGAGCTGGACTTCACTATAGGATGATCTGAAGCTCAGCTCACTAGAGTTACATTTTTCATTTCTAACCACATTCTAAACCTAAATGTGCCTCTAATTGAAAAGTGTGATTGACATTCAGCCCATTCCACACATTTATAAAAAGGTGGATTTCTAGATATCGCATTATCACTGAATATCCTTTTTGCTCCAATATTTATTATGTTGCCTTTTTTCTTCACTGTTATTACAGGGCCCAGATCCTATATTTGGTTGTTATGTTTATTTTTTCACTGAGACCACATTTGTGCAGTTTTATTTACCAAAATAAGTTGTATTTCACTGTTGCACGACCATTTTTCGACCTCTCCGTCATTATCATTTCAACCTCTCTTTAGAATTAAACAGGTTGTCTCTCACACACACACACGTGTATGTGTGTGTATACATTAATTAATATGTGGGTTGTAGTGTAGTGAGTGAGACAGGTATGTAATAAAACAATGTTCATTTAAAATTCAGCTGCTGAAAACCCCTTGCCTCCTTTAAAAGAAGAAAAGTGTGCACAATAACTTCAAAAGTCCTTCAAAATGTTGTTTTGACCTGCAACTGTTTTCAAACACTCTTGTTTTTATTGCAGTCTTTTTTTCCACTTGAGTTAACAGTCTTTTTAAAGTACTAATATTCAGCTCTACAGTTCTGTGTGTGTGTGTGTGTGTGTGTTTTAATATTGATTCAGCTTAAGAATAGCTTGGCATTTAGGTGAGGGAGGCAGAGAAAAAATGAGCATGGGAGTGAAACTCTTGATTCAGGTTGAGCTGATTTAAAGCTCCAGTTCTGCCCCTGCAGTATGGCTTTCATATATTCATATAAGGCTCCCCCTGTCTGGAAAGGTGGGAAAATCTCTGCCACAGGTCAGATAATGAGATTATAGGGCCACCTACGGATGCTGCAATGCTCCTGTCCCTGGGGGATGTACCCTGAACCCGGCATCAGGAGACTGAGAGACGGGGAGAGGAGTAGGGGTGGGCCGGCTGAGGAGCTCACCAAAGGTCAGCAAGCAGGTCAGACATGGCAGTCC
The DNA here is from genome assembly GCA_037832545.1 of Rhabdalestes septentrionalis. Lineage (NCBI taxonomy): Eukaryota > Metazoa > Chordata > Actinopteri > Characiformes > Alestidae > Rhabdalestes > Rhabdalestes septentrionalis. The sequence goes on along the minus strand of JBBMFX010000033.1, from coordinate 10,502,937 downwards.
ATTCAGCAAGTGTGAATATGAATACAGAGCAGTTCTTTAGGACTGAAGAGTAGTTTAAAGAAACCACTACATATATTGTATGTGTACACACACACACACACACACACACACACACACACACACACACATATATATATTAGGGGTGTGCAGAGCGGCCACTGT
>JBBMFX010000033.1:10483589-10494226 GCA_037832545.1 Rhabdalestes septentrionalis | reverse complement strand
GCACCATAATGTTCCTCCAGAACCACAACATTCCTCCAGCACCATAATGTTCCTCCAGAACCACAACATTCGTCCAGGAACAAAACAATCCTTCGCAACCACAATGTTCCTCCAGAACCACAATAATCCATCAGAATCACAGCAATCCTCCAGCACCACAATGATCCTCCAGGACAATGGTGCAACACAAGCAAACCAAAAACAACACAAGACTGCAAAATTGCAGGACAGGACTCAAGACGGAGAGACAAAATCGCAAAAAACAGAAGAATCATTTACGGCATAAGTGGCATCCAGTTTAGTAGCAGGAGCAGAAACTGCTCTAATGCGAGAGAGTACAGTATTAGAACACACTATATTTTAGTCACCGAAGAGTGAAAAATGCAAAGAAATGCAAGGACAGTATTAGACTCTAATAAATATTGAATAGCAGGTAGAAGTAACAGGACAATGTCCAATATACGTATATACAGGAGATTTTTTGTGGTAGTGGGCAAGTTAGTTTTCTTTAAGCATATTTGGAGATATTTCAAGCAAACAAAAGAAGCTTTGTTCTAAAATGAGAGACATTCTGTGATGAAGCGTGGGAGCGCTCTGAGGTAAATAAGCATGGAAGAAGAGGTGAGCATTATTTCTCCCATTGGTACAAGATGACATGCCTGAAACTCAGATGATGTTCAAACAGGACAACAAAGGTTTTTCTCTTCAAAGACAAACAGGAATTTGGTATTTCACGGGAAGTTATGTGATGAATTACATCTGATAGGGCACTTATGATTAACTATTGTTATTCTTCGCTAAGGCTTAGACATGATTACCTGATAAGACAGTTATGGGTACGTAATCAGTTGTTCTAGAATGCAAGATGCTGATTAAAAAAAACAAGAATTCTGTGTTTTAAACAGGATTACATGATGACTTATACCTAATGGGGTACTTGTGTATTGCTAATATTGTTATTACTACCCAAACAAGTACCTAAGGGTACTCAATGCTATTTTAGAGGATAAAGGAGGTCCAGTTTGACCCTGGACACCCGCTGGTAGCTGCATAAGTAAACCAGGCAGGAAACCAAGCGAGTCTTATTGAGATGCTCTCTGCTCTTCCAGCAGGCTGGATGCAGCAGACATGTCCTAACGAGACGGAGAAGATCAAGCTTGTCTCTCTGAGAGCCGAGACTTGTGGAAGCCCATTAGCTTTCAAAACAAGGCGTAAACAGACCAGTATCCAGCGAGCCGCTGCAGACACAGCCTCTCCGCAAACACAGCGCCTTCACAGCCGGGCCTGCTTCACACAGTGTAAAGCCTTATAATTGAATCAGGATCCTCAAGGGTTAAGAGGGCTGTTATTCACACCCACTCACACACACACACACACACACACACACACACACACATGTGCTAAAAGGCGCAAGCATAGCTTCTCTTTGAGCTCACGCTATCGAATCCACAGGGTGATGGGTGGAGGGGGCTAAAAGAGGGAGTGGAGACGCTGAAGGGAGGGGTGCTTTTCTATTACACGCCATTAACAGGAAAATACAAACATATTTGGAATGAATCTGGACTCATTTTTATCTACAGTGCCGTGCAAAAGTTGTGAGCGACCCCTCATTTCTTCATACTCTGCTTCCAGACCTTTTAAAAGCGAGTTTTGATAATCGCTTCATTTCTTAGCCTACATTGGATGACAGATTTGGTTGAGACACAACAATAGTGAGAAAACACACAATTTCCATTGTTTTCTTTTCCTTTTGGGGACATTCTATTCTTGCGCCCGTAAACCTCTATTCTGCTGCTGTTCTTCAGGGCGATTATCTTCTCCACTGTCCAGCTGGGCTGCAAGTGGCCGTCGGAGAGTGTGGCGCCTCTGGACAACAGAAGGTAAAGAGGCTGGTTTGAGCTGTAAAGCTCAGGCTAATCCCGGCACAGTGAGCCAGGCTGCCCTCGGCCCGGCGCACCCCCACCCCCGGACACTGCCTGGAACCAATTACCTGCAGACATAAGGGCTTCCAGCAGTCGGTCGAGGTTTAGAGATGTGAAGCGGAGGGATACGCAGAGGCAATTACCCTCCATCAGGAGCCCGGGCTCGTCCCGGTCACAGGCGGCCTATCTGGGCCGCTGCGAGTTCGCATGCTGCGTTTTCATTCCACGCTGAGGACCGGTTCGGCCCGGTTCAGCTCTCAGCACAGCAGCTCACCTTCAGCCAAAACAAATACGTGAAGAGACCGTAGAGTAATCGTTTTTTTTCCGTGCAAGTACTCGCTGAAAAATTGACCGTTATTACGATTCCAGAGGCTATTCAGTATCGTAGATCCTGCCCTGATATTGCTTTGAAGTTGCTCGTCTTATGCAAAATATAAACAATGTAAAAATATACCTGCGAGTGTTCCAGGCTGTTTAACTGACCTATTACTGTTTATGTACATTCTATTAGATGATGACGGTTTACCATTAAATAACAAGCTGTTCTATAGTATTTGTAAATATATGAAAAGCCTGTATATATATATATATATTGAATAATTCAAATGTACTGTATATATTTTTTAAATATAGCTATATGCACAAAAGTGCAATTATATTTGATGTGCAAACACTTTAAACAAATAAGGAGCTTTTAATGGCAGTTTTCCATTTAAACACATTTACACAGTTACAGTTCTTGTAAAATTAAACATAAATGTAATCAAATCAAATATAAAACCAAAGATACACACACACACACACACACACACACACACACACACACACACACACACACACACACACACATTACAGCACCTAACTAATTGCCTTGACATGAAGGGCTTTATAAATGAATACAGGGTCTCTGATGAGTGGCAAACCATTAACTGACCAGTTAAACTGACTTGACTGCAGGAACGGGTTCAGGGTGGAAGGAACAAGCACTCTGCTTTTCCTTATTTAACCGTCACACTCCTTTCTGCTGGCTGTGTTTCTCAACAATCAACTATTTATCTCCCACCATGCCCACCACGGCAGATCTGTGGAGTGGTTACCTTGGAAACCCGACTGGATTTCTGTTAGGGGCTGTTAACTGGGAGAGCCAATTTTCGATAAAGACGGATTTAACACCCTGCTTCTCTGTTTCCCCAAGTCAGCGGCTCGTCTGTGTGTGTGTGTGTGTGTGTGTGTTGGTGATTGTGTGGGTGTGGATATGCACGTGTGAAAGCTCTCCTCCAGCCTGCTGAGAAATGCTCAGACGGATGTTTTTTTTTTTATCGTGGCAAAAGCTTTGTTGGCTCTCACAGTGGGTCCATTCCTGAGGTCATGGGTGCGTCCTGCACATCTGAGCTCCACTAGACTTAAATAAGCTTAAAACGACATTGCTGAGAGTAAGCGCCCCCTGCTGGTGGATCTACACTTTTAAGGAATGGTCAGTTTGTGTGAATATATCAGAGCATCATCTGGATGACCTTATCACACTGTTACAGAGCTTGGTGTGGTTGTAGCTGATTTGAAAATAGGGATTTCTGTCCCTAACTGGGTGTGTCCCTTCACTCGAACACCTCCTAAGGTGGCACAGGCTCACTGCACTTTATGGGCAATAGCTGAACAACCATTTCACCGAAAATAACCAAAACTCTATGCCAAGTTATCCTCTAGGAGTATCACCCACAGGAGGTGCAGCAACCCATTTCAATATCTCAAGAACCACTTTTGCTCACATCTCCACCAGTCCCATTTGACTCCGTTTCGAAACGGCCAAGAATGGCCAATAAATTTTGCAGCCAGAACATGCTTGTATCAGTGGCCCATCTTAATGAAATTGGTTCATTCATAACAGCATTTAGATGTTGTTTAGACAATTGTACACAAACCAGCCATAAGATGGTGCTACAACAAGCTACAACAAGCTACAACATGCCCTTTTCTGTTCATCTGACATGTTTGGGTCCGTCTTCAAATTTCAATTTGTCTCTTAATTGTGACTAAACATTTACGATTCATCTTCTTTCACCTCTTTCAAGCAGTCACATGATTTAACCTCTCTAAAATGATTTCTTCTATTACTCTGTTACATAAATGTTTTACTGGCAAAAGGGAACATTTACAAAAAACTTTTATGGCTGCCTACAGCCTTTAAACAGCACTGTGCATTAACTTGCTAGCTGAAATCCATTCACAACAAAATTCTAGTTTTGTCACTTTCACATGATTTTCTTTTCATTTCAAAAGTTATGATTGAATCTATAGATTCTATTTAAGAAGCAGAGATTAAAAGACAGCATTGACCATTTACTCTTCTTTGTCATTTTCAGAATGGATCATTTCTTAAGGATGTTACATTTTGGTTTAACAGCTCTCTGAGCCTTTCCTGGCTGGTATAATCTCATGGGCCACACGATGCGCTCAGTTTTCACAAGGTCTGCCAAAACTTCACAGCGGCACACACAATCTAGAAACAGCTCGGTCACACCACAGCGCTGGGCAGGAGCGGCTAAGAGCAAAAGCTTGTTGTTTTAGTGGAGAGGATGGAAAAAGGAGAGCAGGCCACACAGTCTAACTGCAGTTTTGCCCCAAGAGGCGAAAACCAGAGGGTCATGTGCTGTGCAAGAAGCCGTCTCAAAGTTTACAAGCACGAAGACGCTCCTCGAGTCCCAGGGTCCACTGCATGAAGTGTAAACATGGCTGTGAGGCTGTAAATATCTGGTAGTTGAGCTAAAAGTAAATACAGGGGGGAGAAAAGTTGCCTTTCTGTCTTCTCACTCTCCAGTTAGTGGACCTATCTTTATCTCTTCTTCCTTCCTGCCTTCCTTTTTTTCCATCACACTCCCTCACACGCCGATCCAGGCAGAGCCGCTCTGGTCAGCAGGCCCTCCGAATAAACAGACTCCGCTCCCTGGTGGGACACCGGTGTCCGCCGGCCCATTGGCAGGCCCCGGTGTTTTTCTTGGGAGAGCATGAATCACCATCTCCACTCACGTCGCATCACACACTGCTGGCAGACTCATCTGCGAGGGAACGGGGGGGAGCAAGAGCTGGAGTCTGGAGAGGACACCAATAATTACACCACTGGTCCCATCTCCAACAGCTCGGTCCTGACAAAGCCCAAAAACACGACAGCCAGGAGCATTGTGGACATTTACATTTATGGCATTTAGTCGCCACTTTTATCCAGAGGGACTTCCATTCCCTACCTACAGGGGGCAGTCTCCCAGTGGTGGTCTGCTGAAGATAGGGTTTGATCCCAAGACCTCTTGGTCCAGAGGCAAGTATCCTACCCACTGGTCCACCACTCCCATGCCAGGCCTGCAGCAGGGTTTCAGCCTCAGCCTTCAGAACTGAGAAATTTGAGCTTTTTAGTCCTTCATGGTTCTTTTCTGATCTTTTTTGTGTGACATCATTTTTTAAACTCCAGTATTGGTTTTTATTACTACATGTTTTTTAAATTACGACAGAGGAACACCAAACAATACTCAGCATGATATCCGACACCTCGAGCATCAACACAAACCAGGGGAACTTCCACATTAGGAGTTGTTTGGCCAAAGGACAGCAATTTACCCTTGGTTGGATCCAGATCCAAGCTTCTAACGGTTAAGAGCAATCAAAAGAAGGATTCACCCCAAACTTTAGCCCATTTTAGCACAAAAGTGGTCTAATCTCAACCTGGCCTGTGTCTGAATTCAGAGAATACCATTGTGCTGCATGCGGTCCCACAGGGATCTATTCTTATGTTCCTTCTGTTCAACACGCTTCCTCTTGGACAAATTCTTCAAGAGTACAATGTGGCGTATCGTAGCTTTGCAGATGGCACTCAGATCTATCTAGATGTAAAGCCTAATGAGCTGTGTCCTATAGACTCCCTGTGTTTTTGCCTTGAAAATGTGCATGTCTTGGACAATAAAAACTACAACCCAGTCCAAAAAACTCTGTGTTATTATGGACGTTAAGATGTAACCCAACCAGCATTATGGCATCTTAAAACCTTGGCTAAGGTCAGAGGTTCTGTGTCAAAGGATTATCTGGAGAAAGTCAATATATCCTGCATGGTTGCAATGCACTTCCCTTTGGTCTCCCCATAAATACCATTAGACAGATACAGCTTATTCAAAATGCTGCTGCTAGAGATCTCACAAAAAGCAGGAAATCAAGCACATTAGTTCAATTCTCAGATCCTTACATTGACTCCCAATCAAATAGAGAACTGAACTCAAACGGTCGCTAACTGTTTATAGGTCACTCAATGGTTTGGGGCCTAAACATGCACTATCTCTGAGAGGTTAGATGATCACCCTCCTAAACTCGGATTAAGGGTAAAACTGTGTGAAAGTGGTACAGTGTGGGTGGGGATTTCCTCTGCCCTCCTGTATGATTTCTGAAGTGATATGTTACTGAAACACCACAGGAGCATTTGAGCCCAACTATCTGTGATCTTTACCAGAGGCTTCCGGTAATTGGACCACTGTCCGTTCATCGGATGATTAATTCCGGGGTTATTGCTATTGATCGGGAGGCCATCGGGACGAAGGTGGGGAAATCCATAGGACAAGGAGAACGAGGCAGGCAATCCAAAAGAGAAGGGCAAATGAAGACGGCGTTCACATTCGCAGCTCGTTAGGAATCTCATTCACGAGGGCGCCTAACGAATTACTCGCTTTAACTGATAATTACTGCACCAGATGAATTAACCATGCTGTGTTACTATTGGGTGGGGTGTGGGGGGGTTCTGTAGGAGGAGCAACAATTAATGGCCTGCTCGATGGAGACTTAAAGCAGATCAATAGAACATCTCCACTGGCGATCTATAGTGGGACGGCAGCAGAAAGTGCATTAGTGGAGGAAGACGCAGACTGCGAGCTCATTAAAATCCAAAACGCTCTCCGCTGTGCGCGGGAGAGACACACATCACACTGATGGGGCTTCTGTAGAGCGCACTCAAACCACCGCATCGCGGGAGCCAGGCCGGAACACGTGGCTCTGAAGTCGCTTTTTCCACAGAGGAGGACGGGATAATGTTTGTAATTACTGTTTGATAATGAATGTAATATGAGTTGGTGTGATTCGTACAGGGACCAGAGAGAGGGGAAGAGAAAAAAAGAGAGAGAGGGATGAGAGAGAAAGAGAGAAAGAGAAGGAGAGGAATGAGAGAGGGAAGTAGAATGGAATGAGAGAGAGAGAGAGAGAGAGAGAGAGAGAAGGAGAGGTATGAGAGAGGGAAGGAGTGAGTGATGAGAGAGAGAGAGAGAAAAAGAGAAGGAGAGGGATGAGAGAGGGAATAGAAGAGAGAGAAGAATAAAGAGAAAGAGAAGGAGAGAGGGATGAGAGAGAGAAGGAAAAGAGAGAGGGGGGAGCGAGAGAGAAAGGGAGAGAGAGAGGGAAGAGTGAGAATAGAATAAGACAGATAAAAGGGGAAAGGGACTAAAGGTATGTATAGAGAGAGGGGGAGAGAGAGAGAGAGAGATAGAGAGACAGGGAGAGAGGGAGATACAAATGAGTTTGCATCGCACACCCGCTGCCGAGCTCGATGGCACGACTCTCTAGAATCTCCAGGGGGAAAAAAATACCCTCAGATCTGAATTTACCTCCAGGAAATTATTCTGACAGTAAATAAAACATCTCAAGCACAATAAATAGGAAGGAGACACAGAGGTGGAGATGGAATAGCGGAGGGACACGGAGGGAGAGAGAGAGAGTGATTGAGGGAGACAGGGATGAGATAAGAGAGAGAGGAGAAAAAGGGACGAGAGAGTAAGACAGAGAGGATGATGAGCGTGTGCCGGTCCAGGGGGGCTTCAGGAGCTGGTATTAGGGAGTCAGGGGAGGGGGAACGGAGGAATGAATTATTTAAACAGCTTTATTAGCATCTTCTTCACTGGTTTCTCCGTCTGACTGTGTGGGTTTCTGCACCAAACTCTATCCTTGGGGGGCTGGAGAGGGAGGGGTTGCAGAAAACACAGGAAAACAACGGAATTCTCCCTCCACATGGAAACCCTTAGAAATGAAGCTGAACATGCAAGAGGATGCACAGACGCCACTGTCAATATCAGCAGCCGGGGCCCTCGCGGAGTTCCCTCAGGTGACGGGAGTGTCTCTGCTAAGTGCTGTTTGGAAAACTCTCATATTCACAAGGATGACGATGAGGTGAGAAGATTAATCAATTTATTCATGTTTTCCAATCCATCCATGATATGAAGGGGGCTGGGGTCTATCCCAGAAACACTCTGGACAGGTCACCAGTCTCACATGCAGGCATCTTCAGTCCACCTGACCTGAAGGTCTTTGGACTGTGGGAGGAACCTGGAGAACCGAGCAGAAACCCACACAGAAACAGGGACGACCTGGATGCCCACAGCTGGGAATGGACACCGGGAACTTCTTGCTATGAGACAACAAAGATAATCACTTTTCCACAAGGATGAGCTTGAATACAATCCCTCAGGTGTGATGAGGAAATATTAAAGCTGTTCTGGTCCTACAATCTAAAACTAAGTTCGCACATCTGCAACCTCCCCCATACAACTGAATTCGAAAAGTTGTTTCAACCAAGTGGCTGACGGCTGATTTTCTCAAGGAGGCTTCGAGACAGCTAACAGGCTAAACAGCTCCTACATAAATATTCAGCACCAGGGACTGAGAGTGAAGTGTTTACTGAATGAATTCCTGCAAAACTACAATATAAAAAGCTAAGGATGCGTTAGCTCTTGCCTCCACAAATGGTGTTAAACACAGGGTGGAAAGAGCAACACAGAAGAGGCACTAATGAACACCAGCATTAAAAGACTTCTGCAAGAAGCTCAGCTGGTATTCTTTTAGCTTATTTTATGTAAATAAATCAGTGTTCATGAAGGCTGCAGTGCACAATGACCGAACGATGATACAGCAACTTAACTAACTGAACCGTTGTCGGCTAAAATTGCGTTTTTTTGGGGGGTTTAACTGATAGTTTATGAAATGAAAGCACCAAATTAGATCTTACCCATGTTTATCACCGCCATTCAGTCTGAGGGGGAGGTGTCCCCCTCACGTTGAATAATTATTCGTTTGGACCCTCCCACGTTTAGCATTAAATCTTAGTTCACCTAGTGCTGTTGAATCTTGAATCTTTCATGAAATAATACATTCCACTTAATCGACCATACTGCATCATATCATCATAAAATCGCAGTCAGCAGCCTATTGTAGCTTGTTGCTGTAGAAAGGTGCAGCTTTTAACGATAACATTTTAAAAACACATCCCTACACTTCCTGCCGCAGGACCTGTTCTGAACCAGCTCATGGTGAACAGGAATGCAGATTTACATTCGAGTCGGCTTTATAAACTCTTAGCTGTGAGCTGTGGGCGTGGCCAGATGCCTATTTGGTGTTAAATGTAATCGTTATATCGGTGTTAAATGTTATAGTGGTGTTATGACTCTGACATTACAAAAAACATCCTGCTGGTATCAAGGACTTTTTCTGCTTTGCTTAGAGTTTCATTTTATTTATTTCTTTTTTTATGCGAATAAGAGTTTTGCTCCTGGTGTGCAGGTCCCCATTATGCGAGGAGGCCGATCCCTCCATGCCCTGTTCAGTATGCGCCATGGGCCCCTCTGGCTACTCAGTCCCCTGCTGCTGCGCTCGTCTGATGCTGTCCATCACACCTGTCCCAGTGATGGTCCAAGCACGGCAGGACATGACAGCAGATCGATGAGCACATATAATAGCTGTGGTGGTGTCCTCTGCTCATTCCCTCCAATCGCCGAGCAGCCCGGGCCCGGCAGGTCTGTAAAAACCATGCACACAGTAGCAGTGTCTGCCATCCCAGTCCTGTCGTGCATAATGTAGTCGTCTCCTGCTCCGGCACAGTCCAGCCCTGTTCATTTACTGCTGGATTGCATCAGGTGTGTGAAGCAGGGGCACATTCAGAACAGGCCCGGACACACTTTTTCTATGCAAAAACCCTGGATCTGCACAGACAGTGAAGTAGGACCCTGTTTAACCTCTGGAACAAGAACAGCATAGACCGTGCCAGAAGCACAACAAATGATAAATTGGCAAAAAACAGACAGACAGTTTCTCAAACGGATGTTTCCCAAGTTTGTGAGGTGTCAGACGTCATGCTGAGTTTTGTTCGGTGTTCCTACGTCTCGTAGAACTAAAATTCTTGTCCTAAAAATAAAAGCATGCTATATTATAACAAAGGAAATGCAAAATTTGCTTTCAATTTAGGACAAAAATGGAAGAAACAGAAAAAAAAACACAAGATCTTTGAACGGGAACAAGTTTTAGGATAGTCTGCGCCCCAAAGTGGGTGGGAGGCGCGGAAAACCCACAGAAGGGGGCGGAGCGTCTAGAGAAAGCGCGGCAAACTGCGAATTAAAGCTGGTCTTTAACATGGTTGCGGTACCGATTACTACAAACTACCAATAGTGGAATGAAGCTTCCTTTCTGATCTGTATGCCCCTGGCCTCCTAAATACAGAGCTGTGCAAAAGTCTTGAAACTTCTGTACATTTTGCCACTTTTCAAGACTTTCTTGCATTTTTAATGTAGTTTTGAGGAACAGATCTCTGAAGGACTTTCAAAGACTCCAGTCAGAGCCTGACCAGTTTCAGAGGAATGTTTTTTGTTTGTTAAGCAACACAAGTGACCTACATATGTATCATTTGTGTAGTCCTGAACCAGTGAAGAA
>JBBMFX010000033.1:10447830-10466218 GCA_037832545.1 Rhabdalestes septentrionalis | reverse complement strand
ACACGCACACACATGCACCCACGCACACACACGCACACACACGCACACACGCACATACACGCACACACACGCACACACACGCGCACACACACGCACACCTACGGGGAGCCGCCAGACAGGCAGGAAACGTGATATACACAAACACACACACTCATCCAGCCATGGGCAGCTGCAGAAACATATCTACAGAGGACGGCTCTTCTGGAGACGAGGCCTCAGAGACACGGCTGCTGCTCTCCTGCCAGGACAAGATCTCCGAGCTGCAGACTCAGGTCCAGATAATAACCAGCTAAACTGATCTCCACACGCTCAGGCAGCAAATCCCTATACTCTACATAAATTCACATTTCATCATTTGACAGATACTTTTACATTGTCTGCGCATCACAGCTGCATGTGAATGAATCTCAGCCAAGGACTATGATTGGTGCAATTTGGTGTTCAGAGACTCTTATTGGTGTAATGTGGAGTCCACAAGGACTCTAACTGCCAAGTGCAGAGTATCTAATAAGACTCCTACTGGTGTAGAGTGGTGTGTCCAAGACTCTTATTAATCCAAATATTTTGTGGTTATCCACTACACTAACCAACCACACTACAACACACACCAGAGTTTCTCCCGTTATAAACATTTGATGATGTAATTATTGTATTCAACAACTATTGTTGAATGTGTGCAACATTTGGGACAGATTTGTTTAAAGTTACTTTGGTAACCAGACAGAAATAAATTGGAACTCAGACTGAAAAAACAAACCATTAAAAGTTGTAATGATCATTCATATTCAGATATTTGTATTTCTTCTTATTATTATGTTTGTCATAATCGGGAGTGGTAGTAGTATCAGAATCAAAATCAGAAACCTTTATTTATCCCGGAAGAAATTGTTTATGTGGTGACTGCCACATTAAACAGACACAGAAAGGCACAAGACCAGAATAATGTAAAATAAAAATTAAGATAATGTACTATAATAAAAGTCTAAATAGAATCTAATAAAAATACAAATAAAAATCTGAATCTGTAGTGACTCACAAGATCAGTGCCTATATCTCCACGGAATTTAGAGGAGAAATGAATGAATATTATTATTATTATTATTATTATTAATATTATTATTATTATTATTATTATTATTATTATTAATATTATTATTATTATTTATTTATTTATTTATTTTGTTGTTATTGTTAATTCTACTTAAATCTCTGTCCTGTTCACTGAGCTCCTTCTGCTGCAGTGTTTCGTCTGCTTGGATCTACCTGTTTCCACCTGTGAGCTGAACTTTCTAGATCTTATGTGAGCTTTCTGGTGTATAATTAAGTAGTTAGACGTGAATACGAAGTCGTGGAAAACTACACACATGTAAACACACACACACACACACACAAAAAAAATACACACCTCGTAGTGGTGACTTCATGGCGGCCTCCACCATGCCGACCAGCAGCTGCAGGCTCTTGGGGTCCTGCGCCAGGCCGGAGGCGAACGCAGCCAGAGCATCTGCATGTCGGCCCAGGTACTGAAGGGCAACACCCTGTCGGAAGTAGGCCTGCAAGGACACACAGAGGATAGTCAAGGTCAAAGAGTGTCTTCAAAGTCAGAGATCACAATAAAACGCAAACAGACACTGAAGGCGGCACTACTGGCGTCCCTCATTTCCACATATTTAGCTTCTAAACATTCAGACTTTCTTTTGTTTTAATGCAGTTCTTCAGACTTCCTCAAAAACTCCCAATTCCAGTCCAGTCCCTGAACCCGACCAGTTTCAGAAGAATGTTTTTGTGCGTTAAGCCACACATTGACCTACGTATGAATCAGAACAAAGGACATCTAACTGCAGGCCTGAACCAGTGAAGGAACAGGAGCAGATGATTCCAGATGATCAGGTGATGATCAGTATACCAGCAGTAAAACATGTGTTCCCATTTCTTTCAGTTATTCTACTCAACATGCCAGTTATAAGACAGAAAACAGCATTTTTGCATCAACAATGTGATTCACAATATATAGGTACTGGGTTACTTAGTGCAGGAAGGTTAATATAACCACCCTTTTGGACTGAACTGCACCTCCCTCTAGTTCAAATCTGCACTCTGTATGCAGTTCTGGTCCAGGGGGACACGGACCTGCATATAATAACTTGATTTCCACTCAGAGACATGTTTCATTTAGCTGCTTATATTTGAGTAGATGGCTCTTTCTATGGGTATACATACACACACACACACACACACACACACACACACACACACACACACACACACACGCTTGGGTCTAGCACTGATGGCAGCTCATTCACGTTCTGCACACATCAGCTCCTCGGAACCCCGTCTTTGTTCAGCAGTGGCCAGATAAGGGGGCGCGGGATAGTCATGGAAACTGACACGTGGCAATGAATTTGTGAAGCCCGTCTGTAATTAATTTCATTTTGCACGGCAGGACAAGCCCTCTGATTACTGAGACGTCTCCTCTGTTCCGACCCCTTCAGTGGAACCAGCGGAGGCCTGACTGAACTCAACACATTAACCTTTAATCTAAGCGTGTTATCACACGACCCCGCAGACACACTTCACCGTCATTCGCCTCGATGTGTGGGTGTGGGTGTGTTAGTTGGTTTGTGTGTGCACATGCATGTGGTCTGTTTTACTGACTTTATAGGGACCAAAGTCTTAAAACAGGAACTTTAGTGTATCTTTTCTTTTTAATGAGTGGAGTGTTTACTTGTTAAACTAAATAAGATGAAAGATTTCTCCCTTTCTATAACAGGTCAGGGTTCAGTTTACTTGGAGTAGTGAGGACCAACAGAAATAAATAGTGCTATAGACTAAATATCGCATTGAAAGTGTGTTTGTGAGTGTCTGAGGCGGTTGTGGAGGCGGGGTGATTTACTGCTCCTACTACGGGGGTCAGAGAATCATCAAGTCAAGCCCATTATCATTCACTGTGCTTTACAGGAATAGAATCAAATATGAATAAAACTATTAGAGTGTAAAGAGGTCAACAAGGTGGTCAAATGTGGGTACAGTGTTCTTCATGCTCACAGTTAAGTTACACAATTACGCAGTTCGATACTGAATACTTGAGCAGGAAATGAGAGCAACAGATTTGCATTTAAGCCCCAGAGAATATGATAACCGTGTTTGTATGATCCAAAACTGATTGTTATATTGCAAACCATCAATGTTTAAATGAAAAAGAAAGATGTAATGAAAAGTAACTTATCATTGCTTATCAGAGAGAGATGCTGAGAAACATTACTGAACTAGTTCTGGACTGGTCAACACATTCCTACGTATGAATCATTCAAGCAGAACAAAGAGCATCTAACTGAAGTCCTGAACCAGTGAAGAAGCAGGAGCAGATGTTCCAGATGATCGGGTGGTGATCAGTATACTGGTGGTGCTGAATGCTGAGTGGCTGGAACACATTTATGTAGTCCTTTTTTACCCTTAGGCACTTTGCAGCCTTTCGTAATGCTCTCATTTTTAGTCTACTCAATTTGCCAAAGACAAAACTGTATATTCACACCAACTATTAATTCAATGCAAAACACAAAGAAATGGGGGGTGGTAGCCACACTCTTCCATCCAGTCCCATTTAATCAAACCTAAGTGCTTCCCATTTCAAGCAAATGCTTCCTCTACATGATTAGGTGAGTCTGGCGAACACACATTCCCACGTCCATTGGTTTTAAATCAATGTATTGATGAATTGAGAACAGTTTGCTCCTACGCCAAAGGGCCAATTAGCGAAGTCTAGCCGCAGCCTCATTCTCCTTCCACCAACTTCAGCGCCTCCTTCCCATCTTCGGTAATCATCTCTTTTGTCCTCCCTTGCCTACACACACACACACCACATCATTTTCTCCTGAAAAGCAAGGGAGCGGCGCCTGACAGGCGTGTGATCTTCACGTCTAGTCAATCACGAATGCAATCAGGGTCCACAGTCAGTCCGCCATCTCTGAGCAATTCCGCCGCTGTGTACAAGAGGTGTGGAGGCTGGAGCTTCAGGAAATGCTCCTGAACATCTATCTTCCATTCCTAAGTCTGCATCTGAAAGGGTCCATTCACTGGAAAAAGCTAATCATTTATAAAATCCTCAAACAAACAAACAACAAAACCAGCACCACAGCACTGAAACTGCCCGACTATGCAATTCAATTGCAGGAGTGTTCCACAGCGATGGCCCTGTTAAAATTCCTGACAGGTAGTGCAAACAACTGACAGCTTAAGTAGAAGTAGACCGGCCCATTAGCATATTTAAATTTGAAGGGCAGTCCAGTGTTTGACTCCGCATCGTCACACTGACAGTTAATAGGAAGCCAGACTTGCACTGTTACAGAAAGGTATAGAGGAAACTTGTTTTATTTGACATATATTCATTTACAGTTGTTCATGCAACAACTTTCCAACGTTTAATAAATAAACTAAATTCTGCGGTTTATGAAATAAATGGATAAGAGGTGAAATGCTGTGGTGTGAATGGCAGTTATCACATTCAATATGTGATAGAATTCATATTAATTACCCATAAATATTACTGATAGTAAGATGAGTAGCATTCATCAGTTTAGGAAAACACATCTCTCCAGGCAGCAGGTCCACTTCATGCCAGTCCCTGAACCTGACCAGTTTCAGAGGAATGTTTTTTGTTTGTGAAGCCACACATTGACATTTGTATGAATCATTGCAGCAGAACAAAGCACATCGAACTGAAGGCCTGAACCAGTGAAGAAACAGGAGCAGATGATTCCCGGGGTCGGTATCCTAGACAGGGATTAAGACTAGGACTAGGGGTCTTGGACTACCCTTTCCTTTTCAATGAAAAATCTATATTCACTGCACTACGTAATCCAGGACTAGACTTAAACCCTGTCTGGGAAACCAACCACAGATGATCAGGCGGTGATCAGTATACTGGTGGTGCTGAATGCTGAGTGGTTGGAACTAATTTATCTAAACTCTTTTTATCTTTAGGCACTTTGTAGCCTGTAACATGAAAACATTTGTTCCCATTTCAATCATTTAATCTACTAAATCTGCCAAAATAAAACTGTCTGCCAGGCAGGAAATAGCTCTTATTGACTTCATGCAAAATACGAAAAATGTAAAGAAATAAGGAGTGGCTTAAGACTGCACTGTACCGCATGATGGGACCCCCCCCCCGCCCAGTTGGTTATGAAAAGTAGAGAATTGTGAATCGTGAGCTCCCGCTTTCCTCGACTGTCGGACGCGATCGATTGCCAGCCTACCTGAGGAGAAGTGTGGAAAAGGTCAAACTAACTTGCCATGATCAATACACGCATTCCGAATTCACGGTTCCAACTAGGCAGTGACGGCACAGAGAAGACACCGGCTTCTCCCCCGCTACCAAATCAGCAGATGCGGCACTCAGGTGAGAGTTGACTGTAATTTTCATTACATCGCCTCTTTGTAACTCATGATTCAAACTTTATTTTTGATGACGGTCTCCTGGGAAAGCAGCTTCCAGATTGCATGCCGAAGATGCACCAGTCCTGGCAGGGCATGTGTCTGGATGCTAATCAGCCCAACATCATCATGTAGTTTATTCTTGTTCCAGTTCCAGGGCCGATTTCTGCTACACTGCTTGCCTATCGTACAGCAGTGGTTCTCCATTCTGGTACTTGAGAACCTTGATGATTTTTGATGCATGATTTAGTCTTTCTCACTGCTAAACCTCAGGAAAGGCTTGTTAATTGGGTAATTTGTGGAATTAGGGCCATTGGAGCAATATTTAAGCCAAAATGCACAGGGGCAAGCATAGTCCTGGACCAGAAACACTGATAAAGCGAGACTACAGGAACACAGGAGCTTTGCATACACCTCAATTATCGGCGATAACTTGAATAAATCAATGCCAGATGGTGGCTGAGCAGAGACCTGGGCTGGAGGAGCAAAGCAGTCTGCAATCGAACACCAACAGGTGCTTCAGAATGCATGAACAACATTAGCAGATATCCACTTAAGAGTTGTAGAAGTAGCTTTAACATCTCCTGCTAATTTCTCCACCCATACCACACCTGGGAAATCTTTTATTCAGGGCACCTCGCAGACAGTGGTGTGCCAGTAGCGTGTCAGTAGAGCATCTGAGGCGAGATGTTACCCTTCTCTTCCGAGCCCCTGCAGGCAGATTAGTTAAAGGCCCGTCACTTCGACCTTCCCCGGCTACCTTTTAGGGCCGTTCACCTTCATGCATGTCCCTGCGCCGTGGAACTACAGACCATGGATTTTCTGCCACTCCCTGAGCGGCTGTAGGTGTATAATAAGCTGGTCTCAAAACACGACAAGCTTTTATTAATGCAAGAGGTTCAACACGAGGGTCTCCAAGGAGCAGTTGAGCAGTTGAGGCCTCTTCTTCAGAATCCTTCGAAAACTGTGCATCAGCAGATCTGATTAAATATGAATGCTCTATCAAACATAAATGGGAGTATCTTTCCAGAGTCAAGATAGCAGCATCAGCAGAGCCGGGACGGCAGCGGGATACAGATGGGTTGAGGATTGCGATCCCTTCTCATCTTTTAGCACATTACTACAAAAAAACGTTCCGACCTGAAAAAGACTTGTTCTCTCGCCAGCAACAACCCTGCCTTTAATACTGGTGAGGCTCTATTTGCAGCCTACAGCTGCACAATATGGACAGAATATCATTATTTCGATTTTACTGCTACATGTTGCAGTTGCGACACCTTTCAGTACATTAAAATGCTTGTAAATACGGTTAAAGATTTTGCATATTTATATTCACTCCTCCCTGCAGTCCGTGTGTGGAAACTAAGGTTAGATTTTGTGAATTCAACACATTCACAGTCCCCTTATTCACTTTAGCCCCACCCATTGATGCTGGAGTTGTTAGAAGTGTTTCAGCCCTTGTAAACGAGCTGCATTCTAGGGCAGCCAATAAGAAAAGAGATCATTTACATACATTAGTCTTGAAGGGCACAGTACATGGAAAAATCCTGTTATGTTCTAAGGGGTAAAGCAGTTTAAAAATGGTAATGTAAGAATGATTTTTGATTTATGAATGATATTTTTGGCTCGCAAACCCACAAAAATTAAACAGAAAGAAAAATGTAGAATAAGAGCCTAACAGGGTCTTTAATGGTTAAAGATGAATAGAATTAGACTTTTGTTGGATTCATCAGGAAACTCACTAAGTGTATTTTCATATCGTGACCTGATACCAGTATTGCAGAGAATAGTCTCGCAATAACGAATAACAGACAACATATTGCGCACCTCTAGACCAAACAGGCGATCAGGATCAACTTTAAATCAGGATCTGTGACCACAATTTAGAGTACAGCTTGCAGAGTTGGATACCTCATCTTAGAAACAATCACCAGGGGCGGCCAGTTGGCTTCTACAGGCCCGAAGAGAAACAAAGACAGAAAACGAGTCCTGTGAAGCGGCAACGCTGACGTCACTTTATTACCGGCGCCTAAAAAATGATGCCCTCAGCTTAGGTGACTGCGAGAGGTCTGTTTTTTCTTCCAGCTTGGAGCTTTTACAGCTGTAATTGGACTTGAGTGCCTCGTTCGTGCCCATGCACGCGTTTGAGGCCAAAAGAGGAGGACAACGAGGACCGACTGAAAGATAATGGGAAACACAGAGTGCTAAAAAACACGCCTCGGAATGCAGAGGAACGGGAAGGCCACAAAGACGCTAAAATAGCAACTGTTTAGCCGTTCGTGTCTAGTAACGAGTAAACAAGCAATGTGTCAAGCGAAGGAGGGAGGGAGGCAGAGTGGACAGATGGCGGGAGCCGTGAGAAGCGAGGCTGGGTTTTTATAAGCTCTCCTCATGGCTGGTCATTGTCCAGCAGCTCTGTTTCCAGGTTGCCTGGAATGCAGATGCTTGGATCTCCCAGGCGATTACCAGATAAATGCACGCTAATTCACAACACATGCGGCTGCCCCAAATATAGACCTGCTAATTCTTTGCAGCGCTCTCCAGGCTCCACGTTTGATCAGGCCTTGGTGTTGTTTGCCCAGGCCTTCGGGTCCAGCCGAACATCTCGTGTTCAATATATTTAACATGGGGTCTTTGGTGAATTCGGAAAAACACAGAGCAAATGTGTTAAAGGCACAGAAGAGAAGTTGGGCTCAATCTCAGAGTAAAAATATAAACTATACACTGCTCTTTTAAAAATTTATATAAAAAGAAAACAGGAGAACTGGTTTTGAAGGGTACCAATATACACGGTCAGTCCAGTTTAATGCATAGTAAAATAAACCCACCTTGCCTCTATCACAGCAGCACAGGCTCACCACATACTTTCCAGCAATGTCTTGTGTCCGAACCCTCCCAGCACCTTTCCAAGCAGCAACCAGTTCTGTCTGATTTGCAGGAGCTCATTTAGAACTTGTGGGTCTCCAGCTAGTCCCTGAAGCTCAATGTGAGATAGATCTGGAGACTGGAGAGGGCCTGATCTCATTCTCTAGACTTTCTGCTTTGGACTGGATATTTCTGGCCCATTTTCTGAAGAAGGTTAGGAATAATTATTCTGTTATTATAAATGGATCCTTTATCTGATTCATTTTTTTTCCCAATTATACATAAACCAGAAGTAATTGAGTGAGCTAATAGGTCTCCTCAAACATTTTGCACCTTCATGGCCAAATACCATGTTACTATAGTCTATAAAACACTGAAAGCCAGACGGTTAATTTTATTAAGCGTTTCTAATGTTCTCCTAGCTATCTTTTATTTAAAAAAACCTGAGGGTGGGCTAAAGTTCTGGTGTGTAGACTATACACAGCGATCTCAGCCGCACTGATCCAGTTAAAGGTAGCCAGCTCTCAGCGTCCACCTGCAGGGAGATTAAGGCACTGAAAGGCAAACAACAAAGCTTAATTGCAACCACGGTCACCAACTGTTCCGGGCAGGAAGGCCGGGCCCAGAATAACAGGGCTAATCAGCATGAATATTAATCTGTATTGCCATGGGAAGCTAATCAAATGTCATTAATTTGGTCTCGCTCATCTTTGTGAGCTTTCCAATGGCGTCCAGATGGACTCGCACGACCCCGGTGACCCAGAGACTACGGTTTAACACACAAACACGCTGACAGACAAGGTGAACATACGACACAAGCAGAAATCCATCAATTTTCTGAGCTGCTTATACTTAACCAGGGTGGGGGGTTGAGAGGGGGGTCTATCCCATCACTCAGAGGGCAAAACGTGGACAAAAAGTGATCAAAAACCAAAAACCAATCACAGTCCAACACCAAGGGAACTTGGAAACACTTTTACATTGTTAAGAGCACACTGTGTTCCATACCGTCAGAAACCGAATCAGGAGTGAAGTTGCTGGAATACGGCACAAAGGAAAGCTGCTCTACAAACACTGCTGCACTCACAACATGTTTCTTATTTTTTTACACAGCTCACACTGCAATAGTTCAGAAAAAAATCAGACACCTGTGCACATACACAATTGAACAAACACACACACACACACGCACACACACACACACACACACACACTGCTGCCAACTGCACAAACTGTGTACAGAAAAAAGAGAAAAGTGGTCTCATTTTTTCCAGGACTGTATATAAACACCAGTGAAAAAACATTTCTCAAGTTTGGTGAGGATTAAAAGTTGTGGGACCATTCTGAAACTCCTGGAAGAATAATGTTCTGCTAGTAGTGATGACCGGCGTTTTATAAAGGCAGCGTTAACCCCCCTCACAATAGGCCACGCCCAGGGGGCATTACCCACACTGGCACAGGACTACCAGGAGCTCTCCCAGGTAATAAAACCGTGTGTGTGTGTGTGTGTGTGTTTGCAGCTCCGCAGGGGCTCCCGGCCCCCAGCTGACGTGTCAGAGGATCCAGCAGCGCCGTCCCCAGCGGCTCCAGCTCTGCAGCACAGAGAGCACTGGAGTAGGAAATTGAGGCTGCCACAAGTTCAGCTGCGTTTTTTTTTCCACTCCTGAAAAAGCCTAATTTCATACAACAAGGGGTTTAGGCAATTACTTGTGACAATGGCTGGCATGGCAACCGAGGGAAAGATTGATCCAGACAAGCAAGAACTCTGTTTGCTTTATTAAAAGTCATTCATCACCGTGTTTGTGTGTAATGGCGCTGTGAGTGCAGTGGGACAGGAGAGGGAGCATGAGGGTGTGTGTGTGTGTGTGTGTGTGTGTGTCAGGAGGATAGGCAGCGACACCAGAGAAGTCTCAGTGAGGGATGTAAACTCACTGGGGGTGTGAACCCCCTGGGAGTGGGGTGAGGTGGGGGTGGGGTTCAGAGCATCTCCCCTGGGACATTTTTTTATATCAGCATTAAAATGTGGATTTATAGCCAATTTTCCTTTCAGGACACAGAGAAAGAAAAACTCAAACTATTACAGAACCTATCCTATAAAACCTAGAATTACTATAATCTTTACTCTACCAAAGTAATGAAAACATCACTTCTGGGCAATAAAAATAAACATCAAGAATGAGAAAAGGTATATTAAAGTGGAGAGAAAGAGAGAAAGAGAGAGAGAGAGAGAGAGAGAGAGAGAGAGAGAGAGAAAAAGGGAGAAAAAGAAAGAACGAGCGAGAGAAAGAGAACAACAAAGAGAAAACGAAAGAATGAGAGAATTAGACGGAGACAGAGAGAGAGTGCGAAAGTGAGAGAGAGAGAGAGAGAGAGAGAGAGAGAGAGAGAGAGAGAGAGAGAGAGAAAGAGTTTAAATGTGATATTAATGTTACTTCCACGGGTTCTAATGTTAGCATATAAGTTAGCACCAATTGCTTCATGCTAAGATAACATTAGCCAGGCTTATACTGTAATAACCGCGACATAACAATTAGCTTCTAGATTCGTTTTGGAACGTGAGACTAATTCATGAGAGGACCGATTAATAACGTGGCCCCTGTTCGAAAGTGACCTCCCAGAGACGCCACTCTTTGCTGGAATTGGCCTGCTAGCAACATTCCAAGATGCAACTTGATAGCAATCTTGCAACCTTCTTCACGATTTGGGTTAAACACGAAGGTGTTGATCTGTAGGGTAAGATGGTACTAGCCAATTAGGGGCAGAGTACGGGTCCTACAGTGAAGGGGAACTGAACTTCTGATGATCTTTTGAAGTTTTGCTGCTGGTCTCCTCAGATCTGGAGGAATACGACCAAAAATACGACGGATTTCATCAAAACCTGAGCATCTCCGAGCATTACAAAACACAACTTCTGCATTTCACCATTCAGCAAATCCACCTTGTCCTCATGTCCTTCACCCAACCCACTCTGGCTTCTCCACCCACAACAGCCACTTCTGCTCGTTTGCTGCACTGAAGGTCGTTGTAGATCAAGAGGGCTTAGTCTGAGGATGGATGCTGGAGTGATACAGTCACTTCCTTTCTGATCTTGACCCTTTAAGGACTGGTTAACATCTCTGTGCTGCTCACCTTGCTCCAGACAGCCTGCTAAGCTGCCGACTTTAGCGTACAGCTGAAGGACAGAAGGTGTGTGTGTGTGTTGCAGGGGGTCAGGATTGACATGTACACACATAATTGGGCTGTGAAATGCATTAGTGAAGCCCAGCTGGGGGGCTTAAGTAGCAACTCATATTCACATACAGATTACACATGAAGGTCATCACTGGCCTGCTTTGGAAGTTAGTCTAGGACTACTCTGATCCATCCTAGCTGAACCCAGATCAGTGACGGCCAGACAATTCTCCATTCCTTCCACTGGCGCTGAATAGTATAGATAGATACGCACCAGGTTGTCTTACAAAGCAAGTGCTCGGGGATTTTTAGCTCCACCCACTTGATTTTGAGTTTTTTTTTATTACTAATCATCAAAACATGTTGAAATACATTAATATTTCAAAAATATTTATGAAAAAGAGTAAAATAATGAAGCCAGTTAAAGTTAACAGTCAAGTTGTATTGTCTTACATTGGTCAGTTATTGTGTTATTTTAATGCTATATAGACGTATATATTCTCTAACACTGTATGATATGAATTTCACATCAATTGGCCTCTGAATAGGTCCTGTAGTATTTATACAACATAGAACACTGTGATTATATGAATTGGTATCCAGTCCGTGGATCCCAAGATCAAGAAATTATCTGCAGAATCTGAAAGTATAAAATAATCTAAAAACATTGATTTGTTTACATATATGATGACATGAATCATGAATTATTACGACCTAAAAACTCCATTAGGCTCTGCCAGACAGAATGTTGTGTTTTGCTTGGACCCCTATAATCACCGCTTGCATATTTTCATATTTATGTTGGTATAATTGTGATTTGGCTATTCTGGAATAATCAATATTTTGTGCACACTTGCATGTCAGTTGGTGTGTGAAGTCCACAGAGGACCCCTCACACACAAGCCAAAGACTGAATTTACTGCTGGCAGCAAATCTGCAGCTGTTTTGTTTGTCCATTATGGCTGCACACTGGTCAATTGGGCCCAACTAGAGCGCTTCAGTACACATCGCAATCTTTGGCAACACACATTAGGTCCATTGTTCTGCTAAAAACCAAACAGACGGTGTGCAATTACAAGGCAGCGTCCTGTTAAAGGCAGAGATGCTCTTCTTGCTCATGAAGGCACCAGTCAAAACTACACTCCCTTCACTTGGCCGGTGCTGAAACGATCCAGTCAGCCTCGGGTTACACTTGAAACAACGTGCCGGTGGCTAAACTAGCTGCAGATTTCACCGATTTTATCTCATCCAGACAAGAGCCTGGCATCGCTCCCCTCAGAGCCAAGAAAGACACTTAAAGAAAAGCATTAGCGGGTGGATCGGACCACATGAGTCAGAATGCGGGGCCTCCGGGTCTGACAAGAAGTTGCGTTCAAAGCCTCTTTACGGAGACACAGTTGCTGACACCCCCCGTCCCCCGCAGGCCGCTCTGCTGATGTCAGCGCCAAGACTCGGCACGGCAGCCCGCTCCACCTGACACTAATGAAGCAGGAGTCTTTGAGTAGCACTCAAAGTCAGATTCTGTCCCGCCTCTGATCGGCAGCCATAGCCAGGTGGAGTTGTGGAACAGCCCGCTCCGTAATTGAAATCAAACCGGGAGTTGGCATTGAGACGTCGGCAGGGATGCGTGAGACGCCCACAATATGCTGCTTTTAACATTATCACAAGAAAACATAAGAAATATTTCTAACAAATGTAACTGAGCGCTTTTCAGTACTTATATTCAGTACTATATCCTACAATGACCCATAATTTGGGCACAAAGTTCAGAGTATTGGTTTTGAAGAGACAAATCAGGTCTGTCCTTAGTGACTGATCAACGCAAAGAGAATGTCATTCACTTCAACACCACACAATTCCCCTGGACAAAATTATCCTAAAACCTGAAGGAGACTTTAGCAGGACAGTGTTTTTAAGTGTTCTTCAAAATTAGGCCAAAATGATATCCAGCCCAAAGCAAAGCAGAACGTTTCGAGAATGATGTCTAAACAGTCTCCAGTGTTTTCTCCCATTGAACTGCAGGGACAAGACCCACAAGCTCTAAATGAGCACCAGAACATAAGACAGCACAAAACAGTCCTGGTTGGGTTTGGGGACAAATTATTTCCAAAATTTACTGGAAAGAATGTGACGAATTTGTGCTGCTGTGATAAAGGAAAGGGGGTTCTTTTAACGAAACTCATACATAATCCTTCACATCCATTAGACTGCACTGAGAGTATGTATCGTTACATGACGTTTCACAACGTCAGTCACATTTAAGTTCTCATGTTTTCTTGTAATAACCTTTTTTGAGAGATCAGCACATCTTTTATGTTTTTTAAACTAAGGGTGGGCACAAACCTCTGGCCTGCAGCATAGTTCCTTCTCTCAAAGGCACAAAAAAACGAGTCAATTAATACCAAGTTGAGCATCTGAGAAAAATGTCTGCTGATGAATTTCTCAGGGTTAAACCGGGACAATACATCAATACAACAGGCAATTATGAGCCCGTTGTCTTGAGGGTGGTCTGCGTTTCTCTTCCCAAGCCTTTTGATCAGGAGCAGCCTCAGCATTTAACTGAAGGGCCTCTGTGGAGCTCCGAGGACTGTTATGATGCAATGTGATGAAGTCACATCCATGTGTTCTCCACCTCACTTTGAACTCGCAGTTAATTTACAGATAGTGCTTCTCAGCAGGGGTGACCGAAATGAGCGCCCTGTGGCACCGGCCTGGCGGGGAATCCACCAGGGCCCAGAAGAGGGTGCCATTAATTTCTACCAGTCGGGCAACAAGCCGACACCTCCCTACCAAAAGGGCTCGCTTGGTGATTTAAGAGCTGAACTCATAACCTGGTTGGCGCCGGCGTTGCAGAAACTTCAGAATGGCTTTTAGACGCTTTCTGAGTAATTCAAACAAGCAGGGAGCCTGTTGGGACGCCACCTTTAGGGCTGATAAAAGGCAGCAACAAATAGGATTAGGATGCTCATCTGGACCACAGAGGATGCAGATGCTCCGGGGCTCTTTCCAAACTATTTCTCTGGGTTTGATTGTTTCATGTTCCAGAACTTGTACAGAAGAACGAAATCTTAATCCATCCATTTATTCATCATCTGAACCACTTATACTTAATCAGCATGAGGTGTGTTGGGGGGTTGGGGGACTAGAGCCCATCCCAGGTGGAGAAACACCTCGAACACACCACCAATCCATCACAGGTCAGGTGTATACACACACACACACACACACACACACACACACACACACACACACAAAATTGGTGCAATTTAGCAGCTCCAGTCCACCTGACGGGTCATTGGACTGTGGGAGAAAACCTGAGATCCCAGCAGAAACCCACACAGACACAGGGAGAACATTCAAACTCTACACAGAAATACATTCAAGATGTTTCACAGACCCTGCTGCTGGACCGTCATGCCTCTAATGGCTCATTTTCATGTAGCTTTCTTGAAGTGATTCTCACTGTAACCTTTCATCCTAGTGTTTCAGCAAGGCCTTCCACAATTACTGCGTAATCACCTGTTCACAGTCATTTAAACTAGCAGGAATTATTCATGGTGACCCCAATTATTTTCCAGTTACACTTTTTTAGCGCTTTTCATTTGAGGGAAATGCATGGAAAATGGTGCATGACTGGTGCTATGATACATAGGACAGCAATTAATACCTATTTTCATTTGATGTTTCTTATTGACGACTTTAGGGGGCAGCAGAGCACAATGTTTGTTTACTTGAGCCCAAATTGTTTGTGTCTTCCTTGTCCTTATTGGGTACCAACAATTAAAAAGCAAGACACTATGGCCACTTTAAGCATTTAAAGACATTTAAATCACCAATTATAATTATGTACCTGGCAAATGATAGTCCTGAATTTCATGACCAGCCAAGAACGTAAAGCCAAGTAATACAAGAACTAACATTATAAGAAAAAAACCCGGTATTACTCTCTGTAATAGATGGTATGCTCCAGTCCAGCCCTCCTGCATACATCACAGTTATTGACAGGAAGTAATAGGTGACCTTTAACTAGTCCAGGACCGACACATTCTCACCAATATTACTCCAAAAGGCGAAGGGCGAATGAAGCGCCAGACAGCGCGACAGTAAGTGTGTTATATATCACCGTTCATTATTGTCCCCAGCTGGACACCAATCTTTACCTTACGAAGACAAAATGAGCTCATCGGCGCAGTTGAATGGAGGGAAAGACCCTCCATCAAAAACACAGTCAGGGAAGGAGCCTTGCCTTTAATTGCACGTAAGCCCATCCCTATGCAGAGTATGGTCAGATGTTTCTTTTATTCTCGCTCTGAATCCACAGGCTCATTAATTATAATTAGACATGAAACTAAACTTTCTCGGGAGTCATGTCAGCCACGCCTCACACACACCAAACAAAGAAAAAAACCCTTTCCAAATTAAAAAACGAAAACACTCCGCTTCCCCGGCTACTTTGCAGCCTCTTGTTAATTCAGAAATGGAGGCAATTAGAGAGGACCTTCAGTGGGGCCTCTGGACTTGCGAGCACATCTAAGGCTGCTTGAAATGTCACGCATTTTCAACCACAATTACTCAGGTTCCCTCTCAGCTCTGCAGGAATTTTTTATTCGCGGAGAAAGAAAATATATGTCAGTTTCTGCTTATCAGCCATAATATTAAAGCCACCTGCCTAATATTGTGTGGGTGCCTCGCTCCACCACAGCAGCTCTACAAGATCCTCTAAAGGTCTGTGGTTCTGTAGCAGCAGATCCTTTAAATCCAGTATAGGCTGTGAGGTGCTCCTCAAGGGATTGGACTAGTTTGTCCCACAGAAGCTGGTTCAGATTGAGATCTGGGGAATCTAAAAGAACCTTGAGATCTTTGTGATGTTCCTCAAACGGTTCCAGAATGAGACACATTAACTGGATTGGACTCCAGCTGGTCTTCTCCCAACACGACCATCAGTGAGTGCAACATGACCCTGTTGCCAGTCCTCTGGTCGTCAAGTCATCATAGTTTTGTTCTTCTAAAAGTATCTCGTATCCGTTTGCCCCTTTCTCTGCTACCAACATCGAATTTCAGAACCAAATGTTCACTCACTGAAAAATGTAATACACACTCCCCCACTTAGACAGGAGTTTTGAAAGTGTTTGTGTTGTTAGTGGTTTTAATGTTGTGGCTGATCAGTGAATAACGTCAGACACTTTCAATCTAACCGCCAACATCAACAGCAGAAATGTACGCAGTGTGTGCATCTCTGGGGGTTAAGAATGGGGCAGAGAGCTCTCCTCTGTGTATTGTTGTGTAAATGATTCCATTTCGTCGGTGCTTCAGAGATGGCTGCGTTGACTAGATGAGGTTCATGGTGGTGGAGATAATGTGGCTGATTCTATTGAGCGTTTAAGAGGATCATTTGCGCAGCGCGGGCGTCTGCTGACTCGGCCTAAAAGGTCCACGGATGAAGCCGAATGCCGGGTGGGGAGACGGAAAGCTGTGGCAGGTGCAGTGTGCCATGCTATCTCACACCACATCCACAAAACCACCAAAGCAATGTGTCTACAGTATAAAGTACTGTGAAAACAGCTTGAGTGATTCCAGTTTCTTTCTTTTTTTGTCTAAAATCACCTTGTTGTCTTACTTTTGTTCCACCAAATATTTTAAATGAAAGAAAATGTTGCAACAAGCTGTACAACATGACTGCAACAGGCTGTAAAGTCCCTGAAGTTACAAGATGCCTAGAGAAAGGAGTTCCAGCCACTCAGCATTCAGCACCACTAGTATAATGATCACCGCCTGATCATCTGGAATCATCTGCTCCTGTTCGTTCACTGGTTCAGGCCTTCAGTTAGATGTGTTTTGTTCTGCCTATATGACTCATAAGTAGGTCACTGTGTGTCTTAACAAACAAAGACATCTCTCTGAAACTGGTCAGGTTCAGGAACTGGACTGAAAACAAGAGTCTCTGAAAGTCCTTCAGGAAGCCTGGAGAGCTGTTCCTCAAGACCATATTAAAAGCACAAGAAAGTCTGGGCCTTGAAAGCAAGATATGAAGAAAGGAACATTTTACAGTATTCTGAACATACTAAAGGTGTTTATCCAACATTCAGTGTCAGGATCGGTCCAATATGGGCCAAAATCAATCCGATATCAAAAAAGGCGTAACGTTTAAATGCTCTGATCAACGCGCTGTATATACACGAATAACGACACAAGTAACCGATGAGCAGCATATGTTCCCTCAAACCCCTCCATGCTCCCTACACTTAAAACAGACTCCTGCACCCAACTGTGTAAAACATTTCTAACAAAGCGTCGCTGCCATGTGTGCAGCCAAGTGTGCAGAATTCCATAATTGCACTATTTCGGTGTAGAAATTGGAGTTTTTAACTAACACAGCGCCCCCTAGAGGAAGTAGGTAGCCTTTTGGAGCCATTTCCAATTCAAAGTGCAATCAGACCAATAAACTGTATTTCCAAAACAGACACATCAATACTAGGTTACAACTAATCTGCATTCATCTTTATACACATTTTAAAACTCCTCTCATCCTTCATCAACAAAAATTCCCAACTGTCTCCATCCAGCAGCAGTAATTCCATCAGCAGATCACCAAACAAGGCTCCGAGCCGACGGCATTTCCACCCTCACCCCCCCCCCTCCTCCATTCGAGACACTTCAAAGGCTTTATCTGGTCGTCACGCAGTTTCTGGTCCAGGAGAGGCGGCCGGCTCTGACACCGGCGGAACGGAGAGGATGTAGCTCAGCCAAACAAAGAGCACAAGGCAGGTAACTGTTCCTTCTGATATCTCCAGCAAAGCTCCGAGCTGTTTGGGCCACTGTATTCTCAGACTGAGCAGGTCGATCAAGGCAGAGGGAGTGAAAGAGAGAGAGAGAGAGAGAGAGAGAGAGACAGAGAGACACAGAGAGAGAGAGGGAGAGA
>JBBMFX010000033.1:10432894-10445198 GCA_037832545.1 Rhabdalestes septentrionalis | reverse complement strand
CACTCACTCTCTCTCTCTCTCTCTCTCTCTCTCTCTCTCACACACACACACACACACACACACACACACACACACACTCGCTAACACACACAGACCTTCTAAAACATTATTAAGCTCACACCAACTCGACCCATCTTCTAGTCCAATTTATATTGTTTTTTTATTTTATTTCCTATTATTGCATTTTTAAGTGTTATATTTTTGCATTTCCTATTATTATTTGATTATTAGTTTTAAATCATTGCATTCATTTCGGAGTCCACATGGGAACAAGGCTGCAAAAACAGTGCTGACCTGCCTGTGGACGGAAGGATAAAAGAGAAACCCTCATGTAGAAATGAAGTCCCGGTGCTTTTGATGCATAAAGAAGTGAAAAAACTGCAGAAATATTGAGCTTTCAATACACACAGGTACACACACACACGCACATGCACGCACACACACACGCTCGCGCACACGCACGCATGCACACACACACAGACACACACACACACACAGGCACACTTGAGTGCTGCTACTTGATGGATTCGATGAGATTTGATTATCTGGGACATTGTAAAGAATAACCTAGGTGGTGTTAAAGGGTCCTTCCCTCATCTATTTCTCACACCCTCTGCTCCCCTCCACAGTTCTGTCCATCCTTCACCACGGCAAAGGCACAAATAAAATCCCCAACGCCTTGAACTCAAGCCAGCCATCAATCAAACCGCACAAACATGGAGAGGGCAGGCACTACAGAGAGAGAGAGAGAGAGAGAGAGAGAGAGAGAGAGAGAGAGAGTAATGGATAGAAATAAGGGAGAAGAAAGCAGCCTCAGCCTCTTGGTCGTCTATTCTAACCCCCAACCCTTTCACATCTAAGGGTGTGGGGGTGTTGGGGGTGGTGGTGTGGGTGGGCAGTGGGCCGTTTAGAAGTCAGGTGCTAATGAAGGAGGTCCCAGAGGACCGAGAGAGAGGCCAGAGATCCAAACGCCCTGTCATCTTCCCCACTCCTCCTTTCATGTCCTGTCTCAAAGCACCGAGAGCGCCCGGCCCCCTTCCCCAGCACCAGCGCGGCTCGGGCCGCAGCCCCACTTTCGCCCGTCTCCTCAGACGAGGAGAGCCTAATGAGAACGAAATTATCCACTTACTTCGAGTAACTGAAAGATCTAGGACCATCCGGCTCCCGAGGGGCCTCACTGGCAGCCCATGAGCCAATACTCACTTCTGAATCACATTAAAGCCTCACATTTCCCTCTGTGCCCCCGCAACTACCACAAAATAATAAAGTCGTTAATGTAACATCTTGAGTCACTCCTCATTTCCTCATATTTTGCTTCAGGACCTTTTTGTGTTTTTCAAAGACTCTCATTTTCAGTCCAGACCCGTTCGCCTGGCCAGTTTCAGAGGAATTTTTTTGTTGGTTAAGACTCACAGTGACCTACGTAGCAGTATAAAGAGAAGTCCTGAACCAGTGAAGAAACAGGAGCAGATGATTCCAGATGATCAGGCGGTGATCAGTATACTGGTGGTGCTGAATGCTGAGAAGTTGGAACTCCATTATCTAGACTCCTCATGGCTTTAGGCACATTAGAGCCAGTCACAGTAAAACATTTGTTCACATTTCTTTCATTCAATCTACTCAGTATGCCAGAGGCAAGACAGTTTGAGTGGCAGAAAATAGTATTTTTGCACCAACAAAGTGAATCAAAGCAAAACAGAAAGAAATGAGGGATAGCTCAAGACTTTGGCACAGTACTGCAGTAAAAAAGATGCACTCTGCCGAATGATGTGTCACTTTTTCCTGTAATGAAGTGTTTTGTTTTGTCACTTTTACCAAAAAAAGCTGATGGTTGATTCGCTGACAGCTAGGCCTATTAGCATGCATCTGCTAATTAACAATTCTAGAATATTTATGGCAGCATCCTCGTTAGCATCCATTTCCAGGAGCGTGAATTTTTTTCCTCTTCTTTTTCGAAATGCTCCGAATTGCACATTAGCCATCGGGTGGATGCGCACCAGCAGCACAGCTGGAATATTATTGTGCATTTTGAGGAGGTGCTGAAACATTTATAGGACTGTCTTCCATAACGCAGGCTCCATCAGGAACTACTGAGACTCAGATAGAATAGGACTAGATTGCATTTCCGCAAAAAAGTGTAATTGTGCTCCCTGCATCAGCTCGTTTCCCGACATGTTCAAAAAATGGCTAATTCCAGATATCTAGCTGGCTACCTAACAGAAGCCTCAGGGCTGAAAACAAGCCGTGTTATTTTTAATAAATCACATCAAAAAGCCTGACGTCTGAGAGGCTCCTCCTGGCTACTGACACCACAACGCTCACTCAGACACTCTCTCATTGTATTCATCCCCCAAAGGGGACTCCACCCTCTGCTCTCTCTCTGTGTACAATATTCACACCCACAAAAATCTCAACTATAAATGATCAAAACTCCTGATCATCCCCCGATCATCCGACTGAAAATCTGCACACAAGTGCACTGGAGGTATGATATACATGTCACACTTGGAATGGAGCTTGCAGGAAAAGCAGCACCAAAACGCACATCCAAATATTACTACTACTACTATTATTAATAATAATAATAATAATAAGGCTAATAATAGAATTATTAAAACGTAAAAACGACAATTTCACAATTACAGAAATAAGAAACACACATACACACACACACACACTCTCTCTCTCTCTTTTGAGGCCGTGATTAAAGGCATCAAGCTCATTACGAGTCTTTTCTGGGCAGTCGGAGACAGATAACGAGCAAAGTGGGGAGCTGATGTCCTTGGACCAGACGGAAAGAAAAGAAGACGTCCGCTTTTACTCTCAGTCCCTCAGTTTGACCTCCCAGCTGACGTAAAAAAAAAAAGAAGAAAAAGGAATGAAGGAATGCAACAATCCAGGCTGCTATTGTTCCTCCTGCTCCATACACCGTCTCCTTTACTGCACTTGTGGAGTTTCGCATAGGTCTCAGACCTGGAACCTCCTTCATTACCACATTAAAAAGTGCAGAAACACAGACCTGGAAACAATATGTCCTTTATTTCTCCCAGCAGGCCTTTGGGCACACAATGAGATATGCTAGTGTGGCACGTTCCCAAGTTCCTCCAAGTTTTTTTTTTCTTATTTACTACAATGGACCTCAAAACAGGTCAATGCACAACAATGGGCCTGGCCCGTCCCGCAGAAAGGCGCTCTTTGAGCTTTAATTAGCAGCAGCGAGGAGCATCCCGCCGCTGGACTGTCAGAAAGAACTGTGCTGACTTTGTCAGCACTGGCGGGGCGGGCGAGCGGCGGGGGCGCACAAAAGGCAGCCGTTCCACAACAGGAGAGAAAAAAACCTCGGAATAATTTCAGAGGCTTATACTCAGAGGTTTATAGGGAAACACACCGGGAACTGCACGCATGTGTGTGTGGGGGGATAAAACCAGCAGCGCATTTCAATCAGGGGCACATTCAGAGGCCTGGTGCAAACCCAACATCCTCATTCAGCCCCGCGGCTGCATCGGAGCAGGAACACCACACAAACCCAGCGCTGCTTTCTCTTCCAGCTTGTGCCCTTGTTCTTATCTCTCTTTTCTGTTTCTGTCTCTCTCTCTCTCTAAAGCATATCGCTCTCTACATTCTTACCTGTACTGCACTGCTGCACCCCCCACCCCCCAACACACACACACACACACACAGGTGGAAACATCTGCGCAAAAATATCTAAATAATTGTGACTGCTATACACACACACACATACACATACACACACACATACGCATACACATACACACACTATCTACCAAGTGATTCATTTGTCCCTTCTACCACATTGTTTCTGTGCCAGGGGTTGAGTCACCTAAAGGAGGCTTCCCAGAGAAGAGGGGACAATGTTGCTGAAGCTCTGCTGCAGCGATGGGACAAAAGGAGGCTTCTTTTACATCCGCCGAAAGGATTATTCCTTATGAAAACCAGGCTCCTGCAAGAATGCAGGGAAGAATGCGTGAGTGCAGGAGAGGGAGAGGTAAATCAGGCCTCTGTGACGGTCCGGAGAGGGGATAACAGTCCCTGTTCAGAGCCCGGGCTTATTGAAAACATACTTTTCCCCACCATTTCTTCTCCCTCCTGCACAATGAGGATTAGAGATCTTCTCTGGCCAATCCAAAACCGTAACCCAGCACAGCAGCGGGTCCCTTTATCTCAGGTGCCTGTCCTGACGCTGTGAATATTCCAGCCAGCAGCTGTCACACGATAATGGTTTTATCCCTGACAGCAGTCATGTGGCACCTCCTCACGCTCACCTGTAAGAGAACGGTGAGAGAACGCGAAGAGCTTCTCGCTCCGGATCTTTACGCTGAGAATTTTTAATTGACAAGAGTGTTGTTTTACAACTCGGGAGCGGCGGCAGGCAGACAGAGGGACAGAGGACAAGGGCTGGCCCGGATGCTTTTCAATTATCTCAGAGCCTCTTTGTCTCTGTGGGCTTAATTGGGCTCCAGCCACCTGTCTGCCCACCTCCAGACCCCCTCACCCACCTGAGAGCCACAGGAACGTCGTCAGACACAGAGAGACCTGCAGTCTGTTACGCAAACACAGCACCTATAGATTCACTTCTGCGGTCACTTTGGATGCGGTCACCCTCCAAACTCCCGGCCGATAAAATGAATACACTCATCACTTCGACCCACACAGCCAAATCAAGTCTAAATCTCTCAGCATGCTCTCCAGTCCAAATAAAATCAGCCAAGTTCCTAAACTTCACAGTCAATTTTATACCGTGTATTTCTGCAGAGCTTTTTATTTAATTTATTTGTTTTGTTCGTGTCTTTGTTCATCTGCTTGTCTGTGGAGTCGCAACATGAGCAAATTCCTCCCGGATCATTCAGGTTTTCTCATTCTGATGCTGAGAGTTACCCTGGGATGGGACGGGCTGGGATGGGACGGTCAGTGACTTTGATTCTGAGAATAGCCACCCTCCCACTCCACACAGTCAACTAAACAAAGTCACTGACCGTCTCCGGTAAAAAAAAAAACGAAATTGTTTGCTTCACCCTCTGCCGCACAAAGCCGAGTCCAGCTGGAATTGCTTCCCATCAACAAATCGAAACAGCTCGTCAACCGTCGTACCTCTGCAGTTCAAACTGAAACCACTCAGGATCCCCTTATTTGACAAACCAAAATGACTTACCACCCCCAAACCCTCACCAATCCCTACCCCCCAGTTTGTATTCTGGAATCAGCAAACCTGTAGATCCACAGGAAAATCAGGGCTGAAGTTCAGAGGTCCCAACCCTCAATGCTCAGAAAGAACTCACGGAGAACCAGCTGTGTTCTTATTACACAAGTGTTCTGCACCAGATAACACCCTTTACTGTTCCTCCGGTCACATCAGTCGCTTCAGCGGAGCCATAAACACCGAGCCCACTTCACAACGTCCACCGCTAAGTATTTCAGCGCCGTCTGTTTTCAGCGGAGCAATCCCATCCCATACCTAAACTTATCTCAATCTGAAATCACCCAGGTGTGAGAGGCCTCCTAAGTAGCCGATAATTATGATTTAATTTCTCTCCATCTTTCCAGTGTTCGCCCGTGGCCTCTATTAATTGAAACGGTTCCACTGAGCAATTATCATTCCACCAATGATCCGCGGTCTCTGACTGGGAGCGGGGCGAGGTGCTGCCGGGGTCCACCTGTCTGTGCACCATGAACAAGAGGCACTGAGAGGTGAAAGTTTCTGTCCGTACCAGGTGGGGATGCGTATGGTCGGGATTTTATGGATATTGATACCGTTATCTATCCACTCTTTTATTAATCCCACTCTCCATTATTCAGTGCAACATCACCTGAAAATGAGAAGATTCTGCTGTTATTTGATTGTAATTTTTGGAGAAATAAGAATCTAATCTGTGTCCGGAGTTTCCTGTAGATATACTAAGGGAGGAGTTTCAATACAAATGTTCTGATCAGCAGATGTGTGTTGGTGATGAGCCGCTCCATCCCTCCACTGATCCAGTCCAGCATCGCCTGTTTGAAAACGCCGCTGTGTTAGAATGTATCAACACTGCTGAAACACCGACAGCACCGTCTGAACAGGAGAGTCTCCAGATTTCAGACCTGACCAATCAGGAACTGGGACCAGTTTAGTACTCTCTACTCGCTAGACATCTACTGCGGACATCTGAATGCTGTCAGGACGTGTTGATCCTAACAAGCGACAGGACGAGGTCCTCCTAGAACTCCAAGAGCCAGAAGCTGTGGACGGAAAGTAGCTTGCGGGGGAATTGAAGGTACGTTACGGGTGAGTTTTTAAAATGGTCTGGCAAATTGACAATTTCTGCTGGAACATCGGTGCGGACAGGGACCGGCTCCGAATCAAACGGGTTTATACCCTCTCGTATCCAAGAGGTACATATGGAAAATACCCACTGTCACCATGCATCTGCTTTCATAAGATAAGGCACGGAGAGCGAGAGAGGACTGCGGAACTGGGGGGACGGTGGAGCCTCAGTGAAAGTGGAGGGGCCTGGAGGGGGGGGGGACAAGCTCAGCATGCCCCACAGAAAGGACAAAAGTCCTTGGGTTTATCCATGCACCCTCGGAAGCCACTCTGGCACACTTTATTTTGGTTACAAGAGATTAATACCACTAATCTGCTTTCGGTGCTTAGCTGGATAAATGAACACAGGCTTGTGAGGGCTGAATGACTCTGTTTGCCACTTCTCTCATTTCTCCGCCCCCACCCTCTCGCTCTTCTTGTCATTGCCCAGGGCCGCACACTACAATGGCCCATCGCTCTCCACAGCTCAAAATGTGCTGAAGGACTAATCAACGTGCGCAGCAATCCTGATGCTAATGTGAGTACATCAAGCAGAGCTTTCTTGTGTGAGTAATAAGAGATTTCTCTGAACATTTGCACCGCTAAACCTGAAAACATGCATGGAGAACTGGAATCTGACTGGTCAGCACTGATATCCGGAGAATCTCCAGGACAAAGGTTGTGGCTGTCGGTGTATTTAGCCAATTATTTCTCCAAAAAGGTCACAATAATAAACCTGCTGCACCTTCTCACATCTTTTCATGTGAAGTCACACCAAACTGTGGATAATCCAAGAGTGTGGATACGCATTATTTTTTAGTTTCTAATATATATATATTTTTTAACTCATGTTTACATATCCATCTTTAAGAATTAAACAGTCGTGTTTATTTCATCAGTTTATCTGTAGACAATCTGATTGACTGCCCTGTATTGCACCTCATTCAAATAGCAATCCAGCATGAGACACTCCTTACAGCTTCAATATGAGTAGGTGAGGCTAAACTGGCACAAGCTGAACAGAGAAATATTCAGCCCTGTGCGAAAGTTTTAAGCCACCCCAGATTTCATTACATTTTGTCGTGAATAATGTTGTAGATTCAATACTATTTTCTGCATGTAAGAGCATTTTGTCTTCAGCATATTGAGTAGATTAAGTGAAAGAAATGAGAACACATTTTTTACTGTAAAGTGCCAGAACATACAAGGATAAAGGAGTTCCAGCCACTCAGCATTCAGCACCACCAGTATACTGATCACCGCCTGATCACCTGGAATCATCTGCTCTTGTTTCTTCACTGGTTCAGGCCTTCAGTTAGATGTGCTTTGTTCTGCTTGAATGAATCATATGTAGGTCACTGTGTGGTTTAACAAACAGAACACATTCCTCTAAAACTGGTCAGGGTCAGGGACTGGTGTTTCAGGATGCCAGGAGAACTGTTCCCCAAGACCACATTAAAAACACAAGAAAGTCTGGACCTTGATGAAACGTGAAGAAGAAAGGCGGGGTCAAGACAGTACTGTGTTACAATAATATGCACCGTTACAATAAATAACTGGCCCAGTTTCCATATATGGGCGGCACTAGAGGTTCAAACTACATCAAGCTCATCATTTCGAGAAGGTTTTCAATGAAAGTGGCTTTTCGAAGATAAGGAACCGAAGATTAAGACTCAACAGAGCTCATTCATTCTCACACGACGAGGCAAGTCGGGTTATCTGTATAGCGGCGGCGCATCGTTGCTGGTTCTAGAAGAGGCTCTTTTCTTCTCCTCTCACAAAGCGGAGTCCTGCGGTCAGGCCGCGGGCAGTAATGACACTCGCCACGCGCTCCCCTCCCACACGTTTGATCCAGCGCTTGATCTGGCCTCTCCGAAAATCCAGCACACGTGCACACGCGCACACGCACACACGCAGCTCTCACTTTTGTTATCTTAAGACCTCTAACACATCCTCATATGTGGCGTACTCCAAACACTGACAGAACCGATGCGGCGAGGATCTCTGATCTCTGAAGGCAGTAATTAGCCTGAGCCATGAACCTCAAGTCCCGATTCATCTCGGGCTGCGAGCGGAGTGATAAGACCACCCGGATTTAATTAGGTGTGGCAGAAAATATCGGATGCCGCACTCAGCCGCAGTCGTGATTGAGGCTCCTCGCGAGGAGCTTTCATTCCGTCTGCTGTGAGCTAAAGGTGCCTTCTGGGATTAAAAAAGAACAACGTTCAACCTCTTCGCCTCCTTCACCTCTGCCGCAGAATGCAGCTGTGTAAAGAGCTCGCTGCCTAATGATGCACTCACACAGCGAGAGCCTCTTTTCCACGACATGCTCACCGCCATCTGCACCACAGACATCAAACACCCAAAATACGCCCAAGCTTCTTTAATCCTAACATACCTCCTTTTCTAGGAGCCCAAGCAAATACAGACTTACTTATGAGGGGCCACTTCTCAGGGAACTACAGAGGGTCCAGAAAATCTCCAAAACAGAAGCCTCACAAGACAAATCAAAAACACTGTTTGCTTCTAATATAAGCCAACTATCCATCGTCTGAGCTGTTTATTGTGACCAGGGTGGGGGAGAAACACATCAGACAGGTCACCACTCCAGCACAGGTCACGGTCATCACTTTTATTGGTCTGTTCCTCATACTTTCGCATGAAGAAAAGGGTGGCTGATGAAATAATGGACCATATATGGTTTCCTCTGGAGAGTAAAACATTAGAAGGTATTTCACTGCAAGGACTTATTGAGTTTTCTTTGGGGTGCAGTCTGGATTTCATCACTTTTCTGGAATGTAAATATATTCCCAAATATACCAATATATAACAATATAGGGAAACGTGCAGGACTATATGTGTGAACATATAATATATGGGGAAAAATGTATACACATACACACACACACATATATATATGGGAATATACAGTACTATATGCAAATATGCAATATGTGGGAATACATGGCATGGGACTACACAGTAATGTATAGTAATATGCGTGAAAATGGACAGAAATATATAGTTATATGTGAGCATTATCAAAGTCAGTCATGTGAGCAGAGCCACTCCAGTCCTGCGGCCCGAGCGTTCGGAGCCATGCTGACTGTGAACCAGCGTAATACGCAAATATCTGGACGCTATTACACGTGCTGTGAAAAGTAATTTGTCGCGCTTAATAATTCATACAGGCATGTTAGCAGCTCGCTCAGATGCACATGTATTCGCCAGGCTGCCGTATTGACACCATGAAATATTAATGCACCTTCGCTGGAAGAACAAAGACCCGGGTGATTAAAGCTCTGGCAAAGACAGCGTTTGGAACAATTCATACTTGTCCTTAAATGAACAAATGGATTGTGTTTTAATTCTGGAGAGCACACAGAATACCAAACCAGGACTGGATACTGGGACGATACTCAACATCACCGATAAACTCTCTGATTTTCTGAACATATAACGGACATCGACCTTGATATCGTTTACCGATACCGATATTGTTACCTATTCACTCTTTTATTGATCTGCTCTCCATTATTTGGTGCACATGAAAAGACATGAGAAGGTTCAGCCAACATTTTATTATGGGAAATTTGATAATGGGAAACAGGAATGTTTTGTGTCCTGAGTTTCCTGTATGTATAATGAAGGAGCAGCGTCTCTACAAATGTTCTGATTAACAAATGTGAGCCGCTCTGTCCCTCCACTGAACCAATCCAGCGTCAAACATTTGAAAACGCAGCTGTGTTAGAATGTATCAACACTGCAGGGACACTGACAGCACTGTCTGAACAGGAGACTCTCCAGAACTGACCAGGCAGGACCTGGATCTCTACAGGCTCCAAATGTTGAACAGCAGGAGTAAAAGAGGAGTTTGTGAGTCATGGATCCAAAACCAGGATTTTTCTTTTCCCCTTTTTTCCCCCCCTACATTGACCATGTTCCTGTGAGTGATAGTGGAAAATCAGAGCAACACCAGAGGCTCTTAAAGCAGAAGGTAAAAGCAGCAGTAGCTGAACCAGAAGCTGAAGGTCTTGGGTGGACGCCTTCGAGCCAGCAGAGCTTATTATTTGGCCTGGCACCGACTGCTCCAGCTAATTTCAGCTGACATGACAAGGCTCAGGCCAACTGCAGGAGGTCCTCTAACCTTCTGCCTCACACACACACACACACACACCCCTTCAGTGGTTAAGAGACTGGCTCGATGGCTGATTACTCACTCCGACCTATGGGTGGTTGCCCTTCACACAAACCTCACACACACACACACAAACACACACACACACACACACACACACACACACTGCCCCCAGCAGAAGTCAGCATGCTTGCTTTATTAAAGAGCAAAAATAAAGCTGTGTCTATTTCTCTCTCTCTTTTTTCATCTTCCATAAAGGCCTCCATCTTCCATCATTTCAGGTGAAAAAAAAATCACTTTGCACCAATTCGAGTGGGACAGAAGAGCCCCCCCCCCCAAAAACAAACCCTCCCGCCCACCAGCGCCCCCACCCCGCCCGGTAATATCCAGCACTAAGCCACCGTGTTAGTTTTAATTTTCCCCCACATAATCACATTTCAAGCCATCTCCACTCCCCAAATTGAATTCTAATTGCCAGACAATGAGCGTGGCATCGCGATTTGTGGGAGAGATCACACGGAATCCAACGTCTAAATTAAACCCAAAGTGGAGAGCCGAATATAATCTGCCGAGTGTATTAATATATATTAGAAAAAAAAAACCTGGGCAAGGCAGAATTTATGAACAGGACTGACTGTTGTCTGCCTCCCCCCCCACCCCATTATTGTGGAGACACCGTGACTGAAGCCCCAGTATGAGGGCCGGGCTGAAGAGGTGGGCTGCATGAGGAGCGGCTCTTCTCTCCGCACTCACTCTCCTTCATTCTTCCCATCACATCCACACACGGCTCTCCGCTCTCTGTTCTGCAGGGACTGAGATCGCCAGACTCATTAACAGAGGATTTATTCTGCAGGCCTTATTTACTTGATGCAAACACATCGATTAAATCTCCTGAATTAAAACAGAGTATAGGAATACATGGAGATATATTTAGCCATTTATAGGAATTAATATATGTGAACATATGAGCCTTTATAGTCATTTATGTGGAAATATAGGAATGTGTAGGAAAATATATGCGAATATACGTGAATAAATACGAACATCTGGATATATGTGTATATATGAATACAGGGGCTCCTACATTTACAAGGATCTCGAGTTAGAGATGGTTAAGTGGGAAAACTAGCTTAGTGGATGATGATGATGATGAAATAGTGGTTTTTGAATAAATCTTTCTCAATTTTTGTCCTTTTTTTGCTACTAGAGTACAGAGTACTAGTAGAGTATGTTTATGTCCTTTTTTTCTGCAACTTCTCTGTAACTGTTGTGGTTCTATGTTCTAGATTATGAGTTTAATGTGTTTAACTTGAGGACTGCCTGAACACATGGAAAGTGTGAAAATATGGGAATCTATAGGTATATGTGAATACATGGAAATACATGGGAATATATATAGGATTATTAAAGAAATGTGTATATACAGGAATATGAAATAATTATATGTAGGAACATACAGGAATATATGAGAATGTAAGCTAGAAAGAATAATCTGCTCCTCATTGTCGATCTGACCATCATGATCATCAGCACCAGTCATGTGGGCAGGAATCTGTATTCTTCCCTCCATCACGCCCGCAGTGGGCTCTCGGCTCTTAAGGGCTGCAGGCGCTCCCACTGATTTCCAGATTTCCAGGCCTTTCCATCGACTGCAGCTCTTCTGCCTCCAACAGAGACTCATCGAAAACCCGGCATTCACTACACGGCTGTACTGGAGCACAGTGAGGAGATCGAACGCTCACACTCACTGCACGAGTACCACTGTGATGTACTTTACAATACAACCGTGCAAACACTGTCAATCATGATCATGACTTCATCTTGGGCAATAAAATCCACTACTGCAACAGGCCTGCCTCATTTTATAA
>JBBMFX010000033.1:10375142-10385588 GCA_037832545.1 Rhabdalestes septentrionalis | reverse complement strand
AGCAACTGCAGAATCTTTTCACAGCTTTTAATGCTGTATCGGTATTGATAAGCAGCACCAGAATCAATAATATCCATCCCTGTCTGTATGTAATGAAATGTTTGCTGTTATAAATGGTGTGTATATGATTATTCACTAAAGTTATCACTTGGCCACTTGATTACATATCTAAAAGTGCATTACACGACTAAATTCTAAGAGCTACAAGCTCTGGCAGAGACAGAGACTTCCAGGACATTAGGTTACGAGATTGTAGGGCCTGGATGGCTCGAGGCTTACACCCCTAATATCCAAAAGGATTATCAGCCAGCAGCAGCTTGCTCCCAATGATGTGCTACAGATGGACAATGGGCTTTGATACTGTAGACGGCAGCAGATCACCCGGGGGGAGAGGAATCGATATCAGCTGGAGGTTGATAACATGGTGCCATTGACTTCTGATTATCGTCCACCGCTCGACCACAACACTGATGAGCGCACACACACACACACACACACACACACACACACACACACACACACTTCCAAACACCACTATCTGCAGCTTTGTTGCCCTAACATTAAGGGTGTAGAGACACTCTTCTACACCGTGGTGCAGGAGAGGTCAGCTGCGTGTTCAGCTCCACATGAACCTGCCGGCCGGATCCCGAGGCCATCCTGAAGGAATTGCAGCTCCAGAGTCGCCGCAGGAAACGTTTCTCCACGGCAGCCCGACACACCGGAATCGTTGCCACTATGGTGATAAAAAAATCAATTGATGAAATGCTCCCCCACA
This sequence comes from Rhabdalestes septentrionalis, assembly GCA_037832545.1. Lineage (NCBI taxonomy): Eukaryota > Metazoa > Chordata > Actinopteri > Characiformes > Alestidae > Rhabdalestes > Rhabdalestes septentrionalis. The sequence continues at coordinate 10,384,813 of JBBMFX010000033.1, read as the reverse complement.
CAAAGCCCACCCCCACTGGTGGACAAAATACAAACGCTCGCAGCACTTGCCGCCCCCCAACCCCAAACAAAACGACGAGCTGGGTTGACAAAACAGAATCACCTCGGTTGACAAAATGAAAGTACTGAATGAATATGACACCCCCCACACACACAAACACACACAAAATAAAAACCCAATACGTAAACAGCCACAGCGCTTTATATAAGTAGATGTACGTTTATCTTGGGGGGCTTTACCATGGGGGCAGATTGGGTGGTGTAATGCCGGCGAGATATTCAATGTTTCTTCTGCCTTCAGTATCAAAAATGTGACTGAAAAGTAGTATCTAAAAGTGAAAGTGATCAATCGGTCATAAGTGAACACACCACTGCACACAGTGTGAACAGCACGAAATTACTCCTCTGCATGAACCGGTACCGTGCTCAGGGTACCTCGAAAGGTTCTTAGCAGTCCGGGGGATCGACCCACTTTCTGATCACAGAGCAAGTGCCCTAACCATGCTAGCGTGTGACCGGGGGGGGCAGGGGGCGTTGGGGGTTCCCAAATACAAATATATATTTTTTATATTTGTCAGAATTCCGTATTTGTATTCAGCTCCACCCCATATATATATAAACACACATACATACATATATTTATTTTTCATATTGAAACCTTCATTGCTACAGCAATTAAATAAATCAATTAACAGAATGACCACTGAGAACTCCCCTCAGTTCCACAAAACAAAGGAACTCACAGCGGTCAACAAATGAACTCCCCTTCTTCCTTGAACGATCAAAATCACTAAACCTGACCTCTCCGCTCTAACACCACTGCAGAGCCCATCCCCAAACAAAGCCTCTTGATCCAGCTAAAACACAGATTTTCATTAAGATCAAAAAATGCATTAATAAAACACCGCACTTTCTCTTCACTTGGTCCGCAATTCCAATTTCTGGCAAGAAACCACAGCAAGTTCGACAAAGTGCCTCCTTATCATCAGAGGCATCTTTCAGGCGTGAGTCGCCGGGCCGCCGCTGCCGTGTGACTCTGACTGGCTGAGCTGTATCTCACACTTCCATCTGGCAGCTCTTTCAAATGCGACAGAGCAAAAGGCTGTCAGGCAGCGGCACCGGCGGCTGTCGGAATAACGCCTGCCTTGTGGAATAACTGCGCCTGAGCCGGGACGCCGGCGAGCTCCGAGGCCTTCACTTGTCACGCCGGGTTCTGCGTTTGAACAGTATATTAATTCCGAAGGAGACAAATATGCTTGTGCAGTTGTCTCAGCGGCGGCGGGACAGACCATCAGCTCTCCTTTCTTCTGCTATCTGCCCATGCAATGGATCACCCTGTGTGGATTATGCACCCCTCCCCTTTCTTATTTTTCACTTGAAATGGTGCGGAGGGGAAACCGGCAGAGGAAAACAGGGCTGGGGGATTGATTTCGCACCACTGGGCCGCTTACTGGACACGGGAAAAAATACATTTCTACAGAAGCAGCAAAGAGCACAGCGATGATGATGATGATGATTGTTTTGATGGCAGTAATGATAAAAACAATAACGGTGCTGATGCTTCTGGTGATGATTGCGGTAATGATGATGATAATGATGATGGCGGACAGAAGTGAATGGTTTTAGGAATCGTGCAAAGCCAATTACAAGACAAACACTGAGCACGCAGAGACCTTCCACACACTGCTGTGGGTTTCACAAAACCCATATCAAGCCAGAACAGGAGGAGGTGAGGAAAATATGGCCCATAGATTACAGAAATATAACAGAAGTGAATCCACAAATGAGCAGAAAGAGTTTAGCATTTACACTGAACAAAACACGGCTTGGTACCCTAGCAGCTTTTAAGAGTGGAGAAAGGGCATAAGGGTGGGAACAGAAATGGGAACCTTCTAGATGAGAGAGAGGGTTAGACGGAGCGAGAGATAGAGAGTGAGAGAGCGAGAGAGAGAGAGAGAGAGAGAGAGAAAGAAGCCTTATGAGCATCACATGCACCAGCACATCTGTCCCATCATCTGCCTGCTCTACAGCTATTCCAACACCTTTTCGCAGTGGGAATATCACACTGTTCAAAGTGGGAGCACACGTGAAAATCATATCTGAGCAGAAACAATCACTCTGAACCATTTTCTGCTCAAACGTTTATTATAAACAAAACGTCAATTAGGTCTGGGGTGTTCTACGTGGAATGTAGTGAATGAACATTGAGTACAAACTGTCATGTCATTGTTTCAAGCTGCCAAGATTTTTTAGCTTCTCTTACTCTTAGACACAAAACAGTAAGAAAGTCCAAACCACACACATTCAGACACTCATCCAGGTCCCCCTCCTTGGTGAGTGTGTGTGATGTGTATGTATAACATGTTTTTTGTACTTGGAGGGAAATAAGTGACTCCCCCCCTTTTGCAACGACTGTTGTAATTGAAACCAGTGATGTTTTAGTCCACCTGCAGGGACTAGAATCATCGTACTGGTGTGATTGTGGACATCAGTGGGTTAAACCTATGAAAGAGATTTTTAAATGTTGAGATATATATCATGTATAGCAATATAGTGTGTGGCATGGTGGTGCTGTTGCCGAGTGTTAAATGAGTCTTTTGATACACTGACCAGCGTTGAGGCCTTACTTTTGACGGACATCAATCCTTTATTGCCTTTAGTAAATAATCCATGAAATATATGTAAATGAAGAAGAAAGTGCCAGAACAGTTTACACACTTTATTCTTCTAGACTTCCATACTAAAGGTAACGGGTCTACAAACATATAGCCTTCTCATTATAAATGACATAGTGGTTAGTGCTGTGGCCTCACAGCGAGAAGTTTCTGGGTTTGATTCCTAGCTGGGGTGCCCAGGGTTCTCTCTGGAGTGTGCATATTCTCCCCATTGCTGTGTGAGTTTCTGCCGGGTTCTCCTGTTTCCTCCCACAAAATTGTTGTGTGTTTGTGTGTATGTATGTGTGTGTATTAGAGCATTAACGACTTCAGATATTTCATGTCGACTAATCTATCAAGCTAGTCGAAGGAGAGTCGACTAGTTGTGATGACGTCACACACACATGCAGGAACAAAGGTGTCCAACACTGAGTAACTTTTATTGAAGTTCTCTATAACATTACCAGTCAACATGACAGTTAAACTAAACTAAACAAAGGCTGATCCCTTGAATGTTCTGGTAAATTTAAGTGTAAACAGAAAGTAGGAACAGTTTAAGCCCCAGCGCTGCTCAGCTCCTCTTGACCGGACGACTCCCTGCAGTGCTAGCATTAGCATGTTAGCTAAAGGTGCCATTTCAGACACCATGCAGAATGCTGGTATTGTTCCTGCACTGTAACACCAACTTGCAGGTTCTGCAGGTCTCCGTGCTGTTTGTGTGTCTAGAGTGAAGGAATGCGTGTCAGCGTCAGCCAATCAGAGGCAGAGATTGCAATGCGTCCACATGCGAGGGCAGAGTCGAGAAGACTAGTCGACTTTTGTGGTAATGCCCCAGTGTGTATGTGTGTGTGTCTGTGAATCTTTCACAAGGGTCTGGTGAGCTATCCAGGGTGTTTCTCCACTTGTCAACCTATGACTGCTGGAATAGGCCTCCTCCACCATCCTGGTTAGAATAAGCATCTCAAAGAATGGATGACTGACAAAAAAGCTTGAAAATATTACACTAATATTCATAGGCCTTATCTCTCAGCTACTATGTCATTTAAAAAAACAAACAATGTACAGTTCAAATACTTTCATTAGTCTTGACCTCTGAATGAAAAAACAACACTAATTCAGCATAATTTGAAATGTACGGCCAAACTTGAAATAGGTCCAATTAAATGGCCAAGGACTTATCCAGTATAGTTAATATTCCATTTAAAAATCCAACACGGGGATGTGCCTCAGTTTGCAGCAGCTCAACAGAACCAGAGAGGAAAGTCCCCGCAAGCTTGCTGATCTGTATTAACTTCTACTGTAACAATCCTGAGAATCAGGTGTTTCCCCTCAATATGCTGCCTTATGCACCCTCCACCACAACCCCCCCACCAAAAGAAAATGAGGACACAGCACAGACTAATATCTGAATGTAGGTTAAGTAATTAGTTGGACCAAAGCCTGAGTTGCCGGATACATTCTTGGCACTACAATCTAAACATTCCTCAAACCCTGCCTTTGCTTTCGGGGCCACAGCTTCTGCTCTGTTTGGGCTGAAAATCCCACCCTTAAAATGCTGGGGAGTCTTAACATATTGACCCATAATGTCGTACAAAGACCCTTAAAACCACTTCACGGTCAACGTCAAATGCTTCGGATTTGTTATCGGAGAATGTTGACCAGCACATATGTGTGGACAGATAAGAGAAAAACCACAGGGATGTGTTTCGTCCTGATTAATTGGAGGCTGACCCCTCGACCACAGGTCAGCCCCAGTGACCCTTCCGGCCTGTATTGATGGAACCGTATGGGGGGGATGGATGTCACTCCAGATTATTGACCACTCGTGGTGAAGAGCTATTTGCATTGATACGGCTCTCCCAGGACCCGTTTGCAGGACTGATGGAGGGATGAAAATAGCATCCCATTGGGGGGGGTGCGTATTAAATAGATGCTCTGAGGAGAGAGGAAATCATGGCACTGCCCCGAAGTGCTGAAGTCAGCTTTTCTTTTTTAAACTGCGACGTTTATAGCTGCGATTTTAAGGTATTTCAAGCATCTCCCAACTCACAGGTGGAGCCGCAGATACAAAATAATTACAGAATCCAGGTCGGACGATGCGTTTTATGACAGAGGATGTCAATTTGTCGAGATCAGTGGGAGATGGGACCAAGCCAGCGCCGCCGCCATCTGTCGCTCAGGTAGGCCTTTAGCGGAGCGCTGAGAACAGATGAAAGAGGAGAGAGGGGGAAGCAGCAAGCACGAAATTAGTCTGCTCTCCTAACGAATCCAGAATCAATAGCACTCCAATAAGAGGACGGCCTGCTGAGGAGCCAGCTGTAAAAACAAACACACACACACAGATACACACGCAAACACACAGATGCCCACAGACAGACACACACTCATTCAACGCCCACTCCATATTAAGCCCTGTTGTTGTGAGGGTCTGCAATTCCAGCTCTCTGACAGAAGAGGAAACTGACAGCAAGATCAATTTTATGAAGATTAATCAAGCATCGGTGGGGCCGGTATTAAATATAGGTTTGACAGCTTAGCTGGAAAACTTATTTTTCACTTTAGGAACCATCAAGTTCTCGCGAGCGGCAGGTTCGACAGAAAGCGCAGAAACTTTTTTTTCCTCCCCCGAAGAGCGAGTGAAAATCACCTGCTCGTTAAACAGGGTTTTGATCGATCGCGGGAAAATGACGGCGGCGGGCAGAGCCATAAATCTCCTCGACTTCATATTAGATCTGAAGGCTTGGGGGGTGGGGGAGAACAGCAGCTTTCATCACTGGAAGGTGACAGGTGAAGTCGGTGAGAGCAAAAGAGCACCTCAGTCTCCCTCAGACACACAGTCACACAGAACACTCGCCCTGGAGGACCGTCATCAGCGGCTGTCCCTCCTCTCGCTCCCTCAAAGTTGGAGTTATTGTTTTCTCAAAACAGAACATGGAGTTCCATGTCCGTTTTCAGGCTCGAATAATCAGAAAAACCAATTCCGCACCAAAGTGCCTTTTAAGCCAAGTGGAGAAAGAGGACCCGGGCCTTTTTTTAAGGGACCGGTGACTCCGAGAAAAATTGAGAAAGCAATGCAGTCTGGACGGAAGCAGGAATGAAATTCTTTATTGATCACAATCTCTCGAGCCACAGCACATATTACCAAGGGGGCCAAAGGGGAGGGGGGCTAGTCCTGCCTTAAAGGGGCGGCTAAACCAAATAATGTCAACATGCCCAACAACAAATGGGAGTCAGGCTAAGTGCTGATGCTGTTGTCTACATAACACTGTTCAGGACTGTCCCTTTAACACTGGACACCGTTTCCACAGGCGCCCGCGTCCGGTCCCTAGCACCAGTTGCAGCAACAGCTCATGCAAATGTCATCAGCGAGCCAGGAGAGTGGAAAAGCAGACGAGTCGAGAACAGGAGAGGATATCCAGGGCCCTGAGGCAGCGAAAGCCGAGAAGGCAGCCCCCGGAGTGATGGGAAAATAAGGGACCTCGCATGGGCTGAGAGGACTTCTGCTTTCACACTCAGCAGAGACTGGAGGGGCCACAGGGTCAGCGAGCATAATAGCACTGCCAGCCGTCCAGTTGGGACAAACACAGTCATACGCTGAATATATCAGAATCAGAATTGTGTTTATTGGCCAGGTCTATTCGCGGACATATACAACGAATTTGGTTCTGGTCTCTCAAGCACAACCATAAAAAATACAACAAATATAAACAATCTAAACCCCATTTACAGCAAATAAAGGATTATGATACAAGTGTACATTAAGTGCAGTTGCAGTCCTGAATTGTGAAGCTGTGAGACAGTTCAACTCTTTAGGAGGGAGATGGCGAGGGGAAAGAAACTGGAGAAGCAATGTGACATGAACTGAGCTCTACAATGAATGAACCATCATAAGTGAAAGTAGTACATATCTTGAATAGCTTCATTTCAAAGGTTTAAACACTGAACAGATTTTCTGCTGTTAATGTGTCTTAGTGGCCCGGCAAAATATTTATATTTAAAAAAGTCAACTGGCAAAATGACCCCTGCACCCAAAGCCCCCACACCCCCTCAGCCCTCCTCACAATGGCTGAAAAATGGTATCCCCCTATCGACAAAACGAAAAGACCCGCGGCAGTTGATAAAATGACCCCCCCCATCAAAAAAACCTTGACAAGAAAACAACCCCCCCAACAAAATGAAATCGTCCAATAGATGACACAAGCCCAGTCAATAAAACAAACAGGCCAACAAAGGCCAACAAAACAAACCCAAACCCAGTCAACAAAGCAAACCCCGCACCCCCCCCAGCAAAACGAAATCACCCACAACGGACGACTAAATGAACCCACGCCCCGATAACAAAACGAACAGGCCTGCTACAGTCCACACAACAAACACAAGCCAGGTCAACAAAACAAAATCACCCACAACAGACGACAGAACGAACCCAAACAACATAAATAAAATGAAAAGGCCCTCTAAGGTTGACAGAAGAAACGAACTGAAACTGAACTACCCCCAACCCCACTTCTGAAGACACGTCATTCGACAGGATCCACACTACACACACATGTGAACATGACGACTGAATACGACACTAATAAACCCCAAGAAAAACATACGTCTGGCCCTGATTAAAACGAGAACCCTCTGGAGTCCTAAACTCAGAGTTCCTCTCTGGAATCCCCTCAAGTCTTCATTATGGAGTCAGTACAGCGAGGGGCTGCAGATTAAGTGAGCCTGAACTCTCAACTAATTGCTTAAATTAAGCTCTAAGACTTAAAAGAGGGTGGAATGCCCAGTTCTCCGGCAGCCCATCGCAGCTCAGCCGCAGCGGGGATGGCCAAAGAGCTGGACACACAGATGTAGAAAAGGAAACAGCTGTGGAAACGGCCAACCACACACACACACACACACACACACACACTTTCTCCTGACCTCCCTGTGTGAGGGCCTCAGGCCTGGCAGCCCACCTCACTGAACGACAGATAATTCCATAGGTTCTTTTTTTCTCACAACCCAGGGCAACCTCAGATTCCTTCCCTCCAGGCGGCCTGTAATTACAAATCTGTTATTTGATTGTTCATTAAGTTGAACCCTCCCCTGGAAATTGCGACGCGCACCCCGTTATTAGTGGTTCCAGACATTTCTCCTCCTGCGTGTGTTTTTCCCCCTCCAGCGTGTGCCTTTGCAAAAATACGGCGGCCTGCGTGATCAGAGAGCATGAGATGGTGGAGACCTTGTTTTAATGGTCGTCCTGGCCGTAGCACAAGAGCGAGAGAGAGAGAGAGAGAGAGAGAGAGAGAGAGGGAGAGAGAGAGAGAGAGAGAGAGAGAGAGAGAAACAAAAGCGGGGGGGAGGAAAGAAACCTACCGCCTCTCAGGAAGGAAATTATGTCAGCACTGGAGAAGCAAGGTCCTATATTATTACTTTATTATTCCTGATAATAATTCTCCTCATCATGATGATCTAGCAATACACAGACGGAATAAGAAAAAGAGGTCGGAGGAGTGAACGGACACTTTATGCCTGGTTTTCTTGCTCTAAGTCTCATTTTTCAGCAAGACACTTCCACAGCTATTCTTTCCCATGCCCACAAAAATAACCTTGGAATTCTTTGAGTTATCCAGATTTAGGCGTTCCCTATTCCAGGGTCATGAGAGGCAAGAATGTCTTCAAAGCAGCCCAGCTTTTCTACTAGCCATCTGGGTGCCAATCTGTGCTGTTACTTGCTAGAAAGATAGAAAGAAGAACTCTAGCTATTCACGTGTAACAGCTCAAACCAGTGTGACAGAAAATGAGCTAGTCGACCAAGAAGCAGAAAATTAGAGGAAAGGAAACCTCACAGCAAATCCCAATACCATGACCCAATATCCTTCTCTTATTATTCAACGTGATTATCTAGTTACTGGTACAGGTTTGCAAAGCCAAACTTCTAATCTTCTTGTTTTCTTATTCGCTTTCACTTCACCAAGCCATTTTGGCAGCCATTCTTCGCTGTGCCCCCAAAAGTATCCCTGAGGTTCTGGGGTATTGGGATATATCGAGATTTCCGCAGGCGGACATTCACTGGTTCAGTGTTAAGAGAAGTAAGAATATCTTCAACCCAGCCGAGTATTTCCAAGCACTGGGAAACTCCCAGAGAACTTGGTCTCAGAAGCCCTGTCAGCAGACATTAGTTTCAAGGGGAGGAACAAAGGAAAAGGGCTGAGTTTAGCCGATCTGGAGACACTTCACTGAGAGGGAAGGCAAGGCCAGGACCATGTGTGTGGGAGAGAAGCAGGCAGGACCAGCTTGTATAATCCTTGCCAGAAAAGTAGGTCTGATCCGGGATCTGTTTTCACTTTCCATTCTCTAATAAGTACAGTGACAGAGGAGGAACCAGGCTGTTCCTACATCAGCGACTGAAGCATCACATATGTGGCCCCTTGCTGCTCTGTGTCTTACCCACACAAGGCACATGGCTTCAAAGAGCAGCCGGAGGGGCGAGGCTCAAACCGCAAGCGACCTTGGATGCAGCTGTAGTTCCCCTCCCCACCACCACAAGTGCCAGTTCTCCATCACACCTCACTCAACAACCTCACTGGAATGCACAGTAAGGTAACTCAGACCACAATGAAGGTTGTGGAACTTTAAACATTTGCTGCTTCAGGACATCAGGTGCACCTTGTACCTGCCAGACGGATGGGCAAGAAGTCTTTTTATTCACTTATAGCATCAAAAATCAACATAGAAGACTGGAGAGCTGGCTAGATATTCAGTTATGAAGCAGTTTTGAGGAAAACATCTAAGAATGGGAGGAGTGCTAACATCAGCTACCACAATTTGCTCAGAAATGGGGTCACTATGGACCTGTCTGGAGAACTGGTCCTAAACCGGTCCCCGTAATTGTGAAATCGGTTAATCAGGACATTCCTAGTAGAAGCAGAGTAAACAAAGTAAAGAATTTCAATTATTAGTTACGTTCATATAAAAAATCTGTGCCGCAGATTGAGGCTGCGATACTGAACCTCAACTTTGTGGGGTTCGAATATATATA
>JBBMFX010000033.1:10324576-10358080 GCA_037832545.1 Rhabdalestes septentrionalis | reverse complement strand
GGCTTTTTGTGAAGACGCTATCTAGCTAGCCGGTTAGCACTGGCTAATACACTGGCTAATAGGAGCTTGCCGGTCGGTCGCGGTATATTCAAAATGGGCTATGTGGCTAAATAAATAAATAAATAAATAAATAGATAAATAAATAAATAAATAAATAATCTACCAACCCACCAAACAACCAACCAGCAAGCAAAGCAGCAACTATATATATAAGAATAAGATATTAGAGTTTAAGAAGATTAAATTGGACAAACTAAAATGTGACAGCCAGATACAATGGTTAGATAAAATAATAAAACAATGAAATGAAAATGGAAACCAAGCCTTATTTCAAGCTGTATTGTATGTTTTGAAGGGTCCATACCAATGAAATCATTGGATTTCCCCATGTCGTAATCCCACACAGAGATATCCAGAGTTTTCTTCGCAAGTTCGCTGTGCTTGATCTCGTAGCTGAACTCCTGCAGTCACAAACAAACAAACAAACAAAAGCCGTCAGTATTTGAGACATGTGACGTAAAGAAAACAAGGGGACTTATTTGTTTTGATGTGTCAGAGCTCATAAATGTTGCCTAAATGGGTCCTATTCACTTCAATTTTGAATGAAATAGGGCGGCATGACATGGAGAAAATATCAGTACTGCAATTCTACTGCTACAAATTGCGATTGTGAAACATTTCAATACATCAGTTTTATTTCTGTAATATTGTTATATTGTTAAAAGTTTCAAAATGTACATTTACAGTCCCATCCATTCAGCCCACTGGATGCAAATACAGCCCGTTTTCAAATCAGAGCGATTTCACGAATCCAAAATATTAACATACATCTGCCTAAAACACTTTAGCCCCGCCCACTCATGCTGTAGTACTAAGGAGTGTTTCAGCAATGTGCTGCCATTTAAAGGAGCCGCAATACAGGACAGCCAATCAGAAAAGAGGTCATTTATATACATCCACCTTAGCACTACAGCAACAGTTCCTGTTTCATCATAAGGGATAAACAGAAACTCGAGAATAGTTCTGAACTCTGGTGAATTATGAGATATATCCATCAGAATACCCAATAACTCACCCAGACCTGTGATTGGTCAACCTGTCAGAAACACTGTGATTGGTTCATTAACTTACTGCAGCCTCCTGCGATATCAGTATTGCAGACAGTGATATCGTCATGGCAACTAAGCGACGATATATTGCATAGCCTTAGGCATCAGACACACATAAAGAGCAAACCTCATTAAATTCAGGGTTGAGGGTCTTCTTCTTGATCTGCGTTTTATTCTTAGCCTTCTTCCCCATGTCAGGCTTCAGGCAACTGCACGACAACAACAAAGACAACAATGAGCCGCACTTTTACAAGCCACAAAAACTAATTACTTTCCCAAAAAAAGGGTCTATTATAAGCTAATAATAGTCACCCCATGAGATCTGACGAAGGAGGACAAGGCCAGATGTTTTTACTTTATGGTTTGTTTGATGAAAAAAGGCACTGAAATGTATCAAAGATCAAAACGCTCAATATATTGCTGCTATGGGAATGAAATCTTGTATCTTCTAAATGGAAACTTATTCAATCCTTCTCTGAATTGCTTATCCTAACCAGGGTGTGTGTGGGGAGGTAGGGGGTGGGGGGCTATTGTTGATTTTCCCAGCACTGGTAGCTCAGAGAAACACCATGGACAGTTTTCCAGTACATTACAATCACACACACTCTCACACATGCATAGCCACACACACACACCTAGGGGCAGTTTATCTTCTCCAGTCCACCTAATGTGCAGGTCTTTGGCCTGTGGGAGGAACCCAGAGATCCTGGTGGACCTGAAAGGACTGGGAATCAAACCTTGGACATTCTTGCCAATTTTATTCCCAAGTATTTCAAGCCATATCTACTGATCCACTGATTCTGGTGATCAAAAATAAGCTGCTGTTTTTAAAATCATGACAAAAAATAAAACACTGTAGCTCCAACACTCAACACAGTTTTGACACGTAAGAGGTCAAGAAGTTTTCCCCCTTAAATTCAACTCCCACTCACATCTTGACGAAAGGGTCAGAGTAACCATTGGAGTCCATGGCAGCCAGATGGGCGCAGCGGACGATGCCCACGATGAGACGACCCTGCTGGCTGCTGTAGGTGAGCGAGACCAGTATGCGTCCTCGCTCCTCAGAGTCATCGCCTTCTTTCACCTACCAAACCCAGAGGACCCGTCAGTCCAGAGGACCCCAGAAACAATGTAGTTCCAGCCAAGCACAGCACTGGTTTCTCTGCTCTAAACTACGTTCAATGGAACGATTTGGCCAAACATCACACTGTTTCTCACTTATTACTGTAGTCCACCCGCCAAGGCATGTTTGCGGTTCAAATGTTTCTTCCTGAATTGAAAACTGGAGCAATAAGCTAACATAGCAAACAAACACTAGAAATCAATCACATCGCTGTAAGCAATGTGCAATTCATCATCACTGTTTTGTCAATGTCTGCTGCAACCAAACATCTGAGGACACTCCAATGTGTACCTGTATATATATATATATATATATTTTCCCCCTATCTACATATACACATACACATATAGGTTATATATACACACATACCTTTATTTATATTTTTGGTATTTGTTGGTACTTTTTATTTTATCTTGTTGTGTTGTGTTGTATAGCTTTTAATCTAACGTTTTACTGCTCTTACCTTTGTACTGTCCACTTTATAAATTTGTGATCTAATAAAGATTTATCTTATCTTTTTTTAATAGTCACCCAAAGATCTGCTGCTTAAACCAGATGGAGAGCGAAGCACCATTTTAGGTGACCATTGACTTCCAGTGTTTGTTAACAAGCAGGGATAGGTGTGTACTGATATAGATATCAATACTGATAGCGCTTATTGATATTCTTATTGATCTACTCTCTGTAATTTGGTGGAATAAACAATAAAGATGTGACATTAACACTGCATAAGCACTGACAGCAGAACCATTTCAGACCTTATCAGTATTTCAGTACTGACTCTAATTTGATTTTGGTTGAGTTATTTGCTAATTTATGAATACTAATGAATTAATAAGAACCTCCAAGACTGGAAGTACTCGTCCCTGGTGTGCAAAATATGTAAAACTAGGCTGTAAACGATGCTGTAGATCCGTCCAAAGTGCGTATCTGTGTAATTTGGTTACCTCCTCCTCATATAAGGCCATGCCGCGGACCGAACCCCCAGCAGCAACTCTCTTCACCTACGTGGGGTGAGGGGGAGGGGTTCAAAAGCAGGCGGTGAAACTTAAGAACATACATTACGAGAACGTCTGTAATCTAATAGTGGGAATAGCGTGACTTACCGGCACCACTCTCTCCAAACATACACTGAAGTTTTTCTTCTGATTCATCTTCAGCTTCTTCAGGACCACCCGTGTCTCCCCGATGAACTCGTTATGTCCGAACTTGTCCTCATCACTCACCGACAGTCTAGCAGCCAACAAGAGAGACCCTTGCACTCTCGGAAATGTCAAGCCTTTAATTAATATGTGCAGTTGCTAATCAATGAGTATCTCCAAGCCTCTCTGTAATGAAACCTCTGAGAGTAAAACCACACAGATGATGATGGAGGATGATTCTAATTAAAACACAGACTGCTTAATTAGCTAAATAGATTCTTATGTGTTTATGTCACCCATGCAACCCGTAACCTTGACGTTTCCCTTTGTTCCAGACTAAAAGCCCTGGAAGCGTCCCTCACCTGAGGGTCTTTCTCTGCAGGTCTTCGTTGGTGATGCCGTGGTAGACCAGGGTCTCGTTCCAGGCTGGGTTCAGGGTGTTAAACAGAGTCTTCGTGCGTAGCTTGTTAGACTGGCAAAAGGAGAAAGACCATAGGAATATTTTCAGAACATAATTTTCCCTTTCAGATAATTACAGGCAGCAGTTTCCCTGTGGAGCTTCGGGATTGGCCCAGAAGTTGCAGGTTAAGGTCATGGAGTGTTCCAACAAAGGGTTGAGTCCAAGAGCAATGCTCGAGTGGTTTGTAAAATTTCCAAAATTATTGGCACCCATGGTAAAGATGGGTAAAACAATGACATCCAGGGCAACAGCCCAGCAGGATCTCATAGATAATGAAAATAATACATATTTATTTTACACAAATGATCTAAAACCACAGTAAGACACCACCATAATGCAGGTAAACAGTTTGGAAGACCACAAAAAGATTTTTTTTTTCCTGCAAAAGACTTCTGCAGCCTGATGAGAGCTTTTTGGCAAAAAACAACAAACACAAGGTGAGTTTGACCCTCAGATTCATGTTAAGATCCATGACATCATGGACAGCATAAAGAAGTGGGCATTTTTTTCATGAATCTGCCTGCCTCTGCCAACAAGCAAGTCATGTCTGGATCTTCCAGCCGGACAAAAATACAAAACACACATTCAGATCCACACAGTATTGGTCCAATGGCCAATCAGGCTTCTAAAGTGGGTTTTCCACTGACTGATACTAGCTTGGTTCGATTCAGCTCTACTCGCTTTTTTTGCTTTTCCATTACTACACTCTGGTACCTGGTCCGAAACCAAACCGAACCGAGTAGAACCAAGCTGAACCGAACCGAGCTGGTACCAGTCAGTGGAAACCCCCCATAAATTGACTGTCCCAGGGGGTCTGGGGGTTGGGGGGTGGGGGATTGTGCATCGTGGCGACATCAGTCCCGTCGGAGAGAGTTTTCTCAAAAACAGGGCAGATACTAACTGAGTTTGGTTGTGTTTCGGTTCCATTCGTTTGCTGTTAAAAGTTTGATTAAAATCTTAAATAAAAGTAAGAATGTCACAGAACAAATACACAAAATTAGGCATTTATATAGCTTCTCATAAAACACTAAATGCAAAAGGGTTTAAATCAACAAACAACGCATTCAAATTTGCCAGGTTAGGCTAAAATATGAGGCTACAGGTGATAATAAACTAAGAGCCGTTTGGGAGCGGAAAGAGCCGGCTGTTCTTTGGGAGCCGAGCCACAAGAGCCGGCTCTCTGAAAAGAACCGAACTTCCCATCATTAATGTTTGTGGCCTTTTACCCATCTTCACAAAGCTAATAATTCTGATGCAGACAGGGAACTTAAGGTGCCGAGCGCAGTTACGATGGCAAGCAGGACCTCCCGACAACACCCAAGTCAAAACAACTGCATCAGAAGGTGTGTTGGTGTTACCTTGCTGGCCCCTGGCAGCAAATGCAGCTTGACATACGGATCAGCCAGGCCATTGGAGTCCATCGGCTTGAGGCCCTAAAGCGAAGAGACAAGGGTGAGGAAACAACCTTCATCCACCGGCATCAGAGAAGCCGTGCTAGGTGTTCAGGGTTACGGTTACATACATCGTGACATGATCCTCAGAGGAAGCTTTCGACTGGTACGCAAATAAACTTAAACAGAACGGCTCACTTAATGTGATTTCCGCTCGGGAACCCTATACCTTGGCTCTGATGATGTTGCAGTGCAGGGAGCTGCTCTCCTCCTCGTACAGCAGGCTGAAGTCCAGCATCCCCAGCGTGGCTGAGAGAGGGACAGCACAACGGGTCAGCAGAGGAAAGGAGCCCACATTCAAACCACTGAATCTAATGTTCTAGGGTTCTAGTGCTCTATTGAGGGCACATGCATGGTGTGAATGCAGGGAGGATGGAGCTGCAACGGTAAACAGTTTAGTCCAGCAAGGAACCTGTGGGCCACAAACACGAGCAGGCGTCACAGCGCATTAGTGTCTTACTGGCATCATCCGAGTCGTAGCTGTTGGCGTCCTCCTCCTCCTCGTCATTGGTGGAGGCGGGGGGAGGCGGCTGGCGTGCAGCGGGGGGGTTTGTGAACGAGGGCCGCGTCTCTTTCTGCATTGTAGGTAGAACCCTGTTCTCCGGGGGTCTAACTCCTTTCTGGAGATCAGGAGTTTCAACTGCAACCCAAACGCATGGCATGACCAGTCCAGATCCAGAACAGGCACACGTCAGAAACATCACAGAGTGACACAAATCATCAAACCCCCACACACAACAACCATACTCTGTTGAAACAGCTGGCCATTTATCCATCTTAAGTAAAGTGCATATAATACCAATGGATTCAAATATGTATATGTGTATTTCTATATATGTATATGTTTATCAATATGTATGTGTATTTGTAGATGCGTGTAAGTGCATGTGTACATTTATATGAAATTCTATACATAAATCTACAGACATATATATATATATATGTATGTTATGCAGAATTTGACTTTTTTCCATCAGTATACTTCATAGAACGTGTTATAGGTTTGGGTACATTAAAAAAAGTGTATTATTGATAGTATTATTATTGCTATTATTACAATTGTTATTGTCACTGTAATGGTGTTTTGTATTCACATTTACCAGCACAATCTTTATGACTGCATCAAATAAAACAAACAAATAAATAAATAGAGAGAGAGAAACAGAGAGAAAAAGAGAGATCTATATACACAGCTCCATAAAAAAAAAAGCAATTTATGTTTTAAATGAGTATGATAAGCATTCATGCCAGTGTCTGTTAAATTCCAACAAAAGCACCTCATTCTGCTTTATGAGGGACTGATTATTGATCACCTGAATAACGTCTTATTTAATGAGGAAAAGTATAAAACCCTGCTGTAATCGACACTCTCCTCTCACAGTGAGAACAATTGGATGGTTAAACACAAAGAGAGATTTGCTTTCTTTGAATTATTTGAGTTCTGTTAACAATGCATCATATCTCTTATTTAGATGTTTTGTCATTTTCATTCAAATTAGGCTTTAAAAAACGATACGTGTATTTGAAAATTAGGAGACATATTGTCAGCAGTTCTTAAAAAACTAAGGCCCACCTGCACCTATAAATGATAAAACATTTTCTAACTTTTCCAGTAAAATTTTGGAAAAAGTTCTCCGACAGAACAGCACAGCCTGCAGATGTTCAGAGACGTTTACCTGTTTGAGAGGGTGTGGTTGAAGAAGGTGGTTGAGAAGGCCTGCAGCTCTGGACGGGTTCCTCTCTCTTCACTGCCGTCAGGTCGGTGCGTCTCTCCGCGGCGTGCTGTGTGACCCTCCTGCTCTCGGCCGGTGCAGCTCCTGCAGCCTCTTGCTCCTTCTGGACCATGATGCTCGGCTGCTGCTGCGCCTGGGGCTTCGTTTCTGCTGAGTGAGAATAAACTGGTAAGTGATATTCCAGTTTTCCGGCTCTTTTAGTTACATTAAACTCCCTGGAACAAACACTGACCTGGAAGGTGCTGCTCTCTGCCGAGAAGCTGCGCGCTGTCTGGGTCCGGGAGGAAATACACGAGGGTGAAGGTGATTATTTTGCTTACATTAAAAAAAACATTCACATTCTCATTTATATCTAAAGGATTTAACATGAACATTTTTCCCAACCTGCTCAGTGTTTATACCATCCCGAACTGTTTTTTGCTTTCAAAAGCATTTTCATATTATTATTGAGCAAGTATTTATTTTATTTTTATTATGATTAATAAAAGCATAATGATCACATTTAGTCATAAAGCGTGAATTATGCAAGCTTTACATTTGCAAAGAATCTTTTTATTGTTTTTTTTTCACTAATATTGGGTCAGAGAGCACAAACAGCCAAAAAGTTCATCATCTAATGGCCACCCAATCAGCACTCAGCAGCCAGAATGAAACGAGTCCCCCTTTCTGTTGAGAATAATAACTGAACAATTTTCATCCAAAGTGAATGGTTAATTAATTTTTTGTAAATTAAAGTTAATTGTGCTGAGGAAATCCAAAATTAGTCAAAACTAAGACAATATTTCATTAATATTTTTAACAATTTATTCCCATTTGAGCCAAGTCATAAGGACACACTGGCACCCTCTGGTGTCTTCCCCTGTCTTTTTTAGTGTAATTGGAAAAAACAAGCCTGATAAATCAGCTGTTTTCTCCACCACCGGCCCAGTTCATGGTTAATGTTGCACTCTGATAGAATCCTAATAAGTACTAACACATAACTGAACAACACCATAATAAAATATGTAAATGAAACAGGCAAACCTCCGTTCTTTGTGTTGACGAACGCAGGGGCAGGTGTGTTGAACTCCTTCTGACTGCAGATGGGTATGGGAGGGGGCAGGACCTGCTGTGGCATTCCCTTGAAGAACCAGGCACCTGACCTCTTCAGGATCTTGAGAGAGATTAAAAAAGACATTCATCAAACCGTCTCTGACTCGCCATCCTGCCCTGTGGCCGATTGCACACAGCGCTTATTGTCCGGATGATCAGATCTTCCAAACAGGCTAATCTGGACATCAAACAAGCCACAGCCCGAGGGGAGACGTTCTACTGTACACGATTTATCTCCAACGTCAGGCTTGTTCTCCCTCCACAGTCCCAAACCACCACCCCCTTTATGTGCTGTAATGTAATAACACTGTAAAACATGATCTCCAGATGCTATTACATCTCCTGAAAAGGAACATGATTTATATTAGTGGAGTATCTGGTTTCAGAACCCCTTTACAGAAACTGGGCCCTGAATTCCTCCACAGCAAAAAAAATGGTCAAAATAAACAAATTTGACCAATATTTAGGGATTTTTTCCACTTACCCATGCATATAAACTTGAATGATAAATGATCTACCTGGTCTGCATCGTTTGGTTACAGGTTCTCGTCTCGTTACAACTCATGTCCATGATATACATTGTGTATGCATTAATATCACACTTACAGTGCTGCGCAAATTCTTGAGTCACTCCTCCTTTCTTCCCATTTTTGCTTTTAGACTTTCTTGTATTTTACTGTGGTCTTGAGGAACAGTTCTCCAGGCCTCCTGCAGGACTTTCAAAGAGACTCATTTTTCTGTCCGGTCTCTGAACCTGACCAATTTCAGAGGAATGTTTTTGTTTAAGACACACAGTGACCTACATATGAATCATTCAAGCAGAACCTGAACTAGTGAAGAAACGGGAGATTCCAGATGGCCAGGCAGTGATCAGTATACTGGTGGTGCTGAAACTTTTAACGAGGCTCCTTGTGTTTTTAGACACTTTGCATCCTGTCGCAGTAAGACTTTTGTTCCCATTGTTTCATTTAATCTCCTCGATATTGATACTGATAAGTCAGTGGAGACATTAAATAATGTTTTTGCACACACAAGGTGATTCAAAGCAAAAAAGATAAACAAATGAGGGGGGCTCAAGACTTTTGCACAGTATTGTAGGTGATCTCACATCGTGGTGGGACCCATAGGGACCAGCGCATGTCTTCACTGACCCCGTTATGTCACGACTTACACAATATTACACCCATGACTCATGGGTCGCTATGGTAACCTATTAGGGACTATTAGGGAGGCATCAGCAGCCGTAGGGATGGCGTTAATGCCATGGAAACGTGTCTCTAAGCAACAATTCTGACATAAATGACAGTCCTCCCACCTCGTGACGCATCAGCGGAGACACTGACCAGCATCTTTGAAGGAAAAGGTGTTGTAATTAAAAAAACAATGTAAGCAATAATCACCTAAATGTCACGTTTCTGCGGCAGGTTAATGAATCATGTCATCACTCACTTATCGGACCTTATCACTCCCGAACACTAGCGGTGTAGTCTGAATATTAAGCGAAGCCTGACTGTTCAGAGCCTCATTTCGGTCTAATACCGTTACAATGCATTGCTTTAAAAAACGACAAAGGTGGGAAAGAGCTAAACATTAGGTTGAATTTAAAATCAGACCAAATCCATCCAATAGTATGCTGCAGCAACATCCTCGCTCAAAGAACCATGAGAGAAACATCTAGTTAACGTACATCTTTCAGTCTTTCCAGCTGACTTTCCCAAAAACATGATTATTTCATTTTCTGTCCAGTGCAACCACATGACATCATCACAGTCAGGTGCGTAAGTAGAGTAAATGTAGCACATTTTTCTCTGTTTTTGTTGGTTTATACCATCATACTTTAATAGTTCTGGACATGTGCACTACTTTAATGCAGACACTACCTAACAGTTAGGAAGCTCAGTGTGTCAACATGTCTCTGGCCAATGGGATACAACCACTTTCTCACAAAATCAAAATGACAACTTGAAAATATTTAAGTGTAAGTGTGTGTTTGGTTCTGTCCCATTTTTGTTGATAAACTGGAACACACATGGCTTAAGACCGTGTAACCACACAAAAAACTGCTCATTTAATATTTGCCACCATAATGCATGTATAGCACTGTGCAAAAGTCTTGAGACACCCCGCATTTTTTAGCATTTTTTCTTTGAATCAGTTTGCTGGTGCAAAAACACTATTTTGTGCATAGAAATCTTTAACATACTGAGTAGATTAATGAAAAAAGGGAACAAATGTTTTACTGCCTAAAGATAGGAGCTGAGATAAAGGAGTTCCAACCACTCAGCATTCAGCACCACCAGTATACTGATCACCGCCTGATCATCTGGAATCATTTTCTCCTGTTTCTTCATTGGTTCAGGACTTCAGATGTGCTTTGGTCTCGTTGAATGATTCATGAGTGAGTCACTGTGTGTCTTCCCAAACAAAAACATTCCTCTGAAAGTGGTCAAGTTCAGGGACTGGACTGAAAATAAGAGTCTATGAAAGATCTCACATGGACTGCTTACATTCAGATCCAGTCCAAAAAGGTCTAGGCAGTGCCTGTACCCTCTCTGATATCGATGGAAATTTGTGGTCTTTACAGTGATCCTCAGGACTTTCTATTCATGCGCTATGGAGAGCATCCTCACACAGAAAATCACATCCTGGTATGGGAAAAGCTCTTCAGAGTGATCTGTGTGGCAGAACACTGCTGCAGGTCTGTTCTCCCTTCCCTGCTGGACAATTATCCCAGGATATGTTGGTCCAGTGCAGTTCGGATATTACAGGACTCGTCCCATCCCAGTAACAGACTGTTTCAACTTCCGCAATCAGGCACACAGTTTTGCACCATCAGGGAAAAACAGCAATACTCCAGAGGAGCTTCTATCCTCAGGCTATACGAATCCAGAACCAGAAAATGCCTCCACTTCCTTTATAGCATTACCATAAGGTACTGAAACAGGACCTCATATCACATTCATGATCACATTTCAGAACATAATCTGTCATATTCCATATCACATCAGATTTATTACTACATCACTCGCTGATTCATTCTACATGCTGCTACACTACTGTTTACATTACTCTGGTCACTCTGTTTACACTACTGTTTACATTACTCTGGTCACTCTGTTTACATTAATCTGGTCACTCTGTTTACATTACTCTGGTCACTCTGTTTACATTACTGTTTACATTAATCTGGTCACTCTGTTTACATTACTCCTGTCACTCTGTTTACACTACTGTTTACATTATTCTGGTCACTCTGTTTACATTAGTCTGGTCACTCTGTTTACATTACTCTGGTCACTCTGTTTACATTACTCCTGTCACTCTGTTTACACTACTGTTTACATTATTCTGGTCACTCTGTTTACATTAGTCTGGTCACTCTGTTTACATTACTCTGGTCACTCTGTTTACACTACTGTTTACATTACTCTGGTCACTCTGTTTACATTCATCTGGTCACTCTGTTTACATTACTCCAGATATGGTTTTCCAGTACTGTTTACTCCTGTCACTCTGTTTACAATACTGTTTACATTACTCTGGTAACTCTGTTTACATTAATCTGGTCACTCTGTTTACTTTACTCCTGTCACTCTGTTTACAATACTGTTTACATTACTCTGGTCACTCTGTTTACATTACTCTGGTCACTCTGTTTACATTACTCCAGATATGGTTTTAAAGTACTGTTTACTTTACTCTTGTCACTCTGTTCACATTACTCTGGACTCTGTTAACATTACTCTGGTCACTCTGCTTACATTACACTGTTTACATTATTATAGTCACTGTTTTACACTACTGCCTATATTACTCTGCCCACTCTGTTTACATTGCTCTGGACACTGTTTTACACTACTGTTTACATTACCCTACTCTCTCTGTTACCATTACACTGCATTACTCTGGTCACTCGTTTTACATTATTCTAGCTTGCAATGAAAATTTCATTTGCACATTGTACATATTGCTACTACATTTATATAAATCCACAAAAAAATTATTTTAGCTTACCATATTTACCTCTAACTTGTGATGCTCCTTGTTTAATTTATTTACTTTTAGATTTGTGTTTTAGAACATTTCAGATGTGAAATTTTTACATTTACATTTATATCCACTTTACTAATTTCTTTATTTTTATTTGTGTTTCAGAAAATTCTAGATTTTAAATGTACTTATTGTTTATACTGTTTGCACAGTCAAAAAGGACCGGTTCAGGATACATTTCACTGTTTGTGATACTTGTATGACTTTGCATGTGCCGAATGAAGAATCTTGAATCTTGAGAACCGTTTATCAAGACTCCATTAAAAATACAAGAAAGTTTGGATCTATGGAAGCAAAATATGAAGACTGAGGGGTGGCTTAATATATGTATATAATATATAATTATATATGAAATCCTATTCACTTATATATGTACACATACAGAGACCCTTCCTGTAAATGCACATCCATGAAACTGTAACACCTCGGGCACCACTGGGATGAAAAAGCACCGGATTACAGGCGAAGAGCCTCTATGATCCGGCTGTGCTGTGCGAGGCGGTCTGCACGCCACTTGCTGACAACTGTGACTAACTGAGTGTTACATCATCAAAGGTATGAATCATCTCATTACAGTAAGAGCTTCTTGAAGTCAGAGGTGCTGAACCAACCCGTCAGGTGGAAACATCAGGCACGCATTGGAAAAAATCCCTCTGTACCTCATATGTTCCATAGTAATGGATGTGAATTATGAACCAGAACCTCGGTTTCGGGGCAGATGCCTGTCATCGTGCATTTCCATCCTTTCTGGATTAATATTAATCTAGCCCCCCCCATACACCCCCCACCCCACCCCAACCCTGAGGTGTGGAGAATGGATGGATATTTCAATATCATTTATATTTGAGATTGGCACATCAGGTTGTCTGGTATGGATCTTTCTGTGAGACCAATAATTTAGGTCCGGGGTCAAAGCACAGCTAAGTAAAAATGGTTATAATCAGGACTGGAAAAACACCAGTGTTCCATGTCTGATACTGCAATTTCGATGTGGGACCATTATGGAGTTCTGCACACACGGCTGAATCTCCAGCAGCTCTACATTGAACTTTTTACCCTTTTTTTCATTTTCTAAGTGAACTGAGGTTTACGACACCCTTCACTTACAATCAATCCATCAATGAATAAATAAATAAATAAATACTTTACTTAATTAACAACAAACGACTGACTAAACTCACATAAATCCTTCAAATAGCCAGTTACACTTTATTTATTATAAATATACATCTTTTACTTGTTGCCAGAATTCCTACAAAATCTACATAATCTACTAAAACCTCTAAAATGTAATGTCTAACGCAGAGTGCTTAAATGTGTCAAGTTTAATTTAGTCAATATAAAACATCATACATCAAGTCTATGAACTTCATGAAATTCAAGCCTGCAGAAATTCATGCCTTCATGGTCGCGTGACTGAAATGAGATTTAGTGCCGCCTCACCTCTTTGTGTTCGCTGCAGATCTTGCACAGCCATGCAGGGCAGAAGCGACTGCTGCTGCGAATCCCACATTTGGTGCACATGTGCTGCAGGGGTGGGGGTTGGGGTTGGAAAGAGGGGGCAAAAACACATTAGCCTCAGAAGGCTGTGCAGGTGTCCATACATTTACACAGTTCACATGGCACGAGCCACCTCTGCATCTTCACATTAAATCACAGCGTCGAAGATTAGACACAATATCCCATTTGTTTGTTAAAAAAATGTGTAGGGCAGTGTGGTCAAGGACTCTTATTGGTGCAGAGCTGTGTTTGAGGACTCTTATTGGTGTAGCATGGTGTGATTAAGGACTGTTATTGATATAGCGTTACGTTCAAGAACACTTATTGGTATAACGTTGTGTTCAAGGACTCTTATTGTTGTATGGTGAGGCACTCAAGGTTGAAATTGAACCTCCCTCCACTGACTTGAAATTCACGATGTTCTCCACAACACTAACCAACCACTTCTAAAATATCACACTTCCCTGATGTCTTCAGCAACAGACAGTGACGCGACTGATTTGCCAAACATCTGCGGAGACGAGTCAGTAAAGTGAACTTTTTTATAGTGTTTTCATCCTTGTGGGTCATGCATGTGATGCTACATGTTTACAAATGGCAGGTCTTTTCAGGGTAGGCGCATTCTGACAGACAAAATGACCGTGAAGCATCAGGTCTGAGCAGAATTTTAGGAACCGAACACATAGTCTTCTGATGTGTGTAGAGAAATGCCACATGGAATCTGGCTTAATGCTCCCCGAAGGGACTGCCCTGAGCTGCCGGCTTATTAGCTACACTTGTCTAACAGCATGTTGTGCCCACATAAATCTTCAGCATGAATTCACCAGAAAACAGATTCTTTAAGATGCTAAATGATGACTGCGATCAGTTCTTTCCTGTTTGTCCCAAAATAAAAGCTCAAGAGAAACGAATCACAGTGATAACCATGCAGTCATGCTGTACCGTAACCAGACACTTACAGGCCTCGAGCTGCAATGATAAATATCTGTGATAAGTGGTTGATCTAGGAAAGCCAAAATGAGCTTATTGTTGACTTGGGTGTGCAAAGAACTTTTATAGCCTCCAAAATCATTGCCGGTAGGATAAGCTGCTCTGGAGTAGGTCATTGTGCTCAATGCCAAGCCCCCAATACCAAAGCAGTGGAGTGATGGGTACCATCCAGGACATCTGGCATGAGCTGGGGTTGTTTTTGTTTTCCAGATCTAATCATCTAACACCTCGTCATTGTCCTTGAGTCTAAATGCAATCACATTCTCAAAGCAAATATTCCAACAACAAGTGCCTTAGTCTTCCCGGACAAGTGAGATAAACCCCTGATTAATACCCTCGATCAAACAATCAGGCGTGTACAAACATTTGGGTTTGTCTTTGGGGAATAACATCACCAGAATTTGCTTGTTTCCTCAAAAGTTAATGACTGAAATACAACAATTAGCCAAAATATTAAAAACACAGAATGTTGGGGATCCCCTCATAACATCCACAGGAATGCAGGACACAAGGTTTTCCAGCAGAACGCACCGCCTCCACTGCCTTGCCTTGCCCCAGGTGAGCAACACACACACCCAGCGGTCCACAGGATGTAATGGAAAACATGATAGATCAGACCAGATTAACTTCTACTATCACTCCATGGTCATGTTCTAGTGTCTATTGTAGGTCTTTCATTAGTGGACGGGGGTCAGCATGGGCACTCTGACCGGTCTGCAGCTAGGTAGCCCCATGCACAGCAGGGGGCGCTGCACTGTGTGTATCAGCAACTTCTTCAGCAGCTTGTTTTACATCAGATCTTCGGTGGGATCAGACTAGACGGGCTGGTCTTCACTCACAACGACCATCAATGCCCCTCGGGTGCCCATGACCCTGTCTCCGGTTCTCCGGTTCTCCTTTCTTGGCACATTTTTGGTAGGTTCTGACCACTGGACACCAGGAACCCCCCACAAGGCCTGCAGTGTTGGAGTCATCCAGGTTCCTGTCTAATGGGCTCAGATTCTTTCAATCATTTTTCTACTTCAACGACTTCAAGAACTGACTGTTCACTCACTGACTAATATAATATACCCTCCCCCCAAGCAGGAGACACTGGCACTATCAATGTTCTTCATTTTCTGTCGTTTTAGTGTTGTGGCTGAATGGTGTGGATTTTTAAGTCCCCAGGGCAACACCATGGCGGGGTAAATCAGTGATTTAAGGGGTCCAGTAAGGCCGCTCCCCACTCGCACTATTGGCCCGCCTCCACTACTGGTTGTTATACCATTGCTGTCATGTTCCTGGACCCATTCCGAGATGATTCATTCCTCTGTGACACTGTGCGGTATCACATTGGACGGATCCATTCTAGCGTGTAAAAAACATTGTTATGAAAGGATAAACTCGGTCAACGACCATAACACTGCAGCCATGTTATGTATGCTAAGTATTTGTAAATGTACGTATTATACAAAGGCCTAATAAACTGCAAGGAAAAAGGCTTATTCAGACCTAACATAATGGCCAATCATTTCTTCTTGACCTTTGTATGCCCCCTAATGCTTCTTTAAGCTTTTTGACATAAGTATCACCCCATGCTTGTTTCCATGATTACAGTTGTTCCGAGATTTATGGCGGGTGCAGTTGCATTTAAGGTGACTTCCAGAAGAAGAGATGCTGACCTTCTTTAAAATCAGACGTACAGATGTTTGTGGAACATATATCTCCAGATGAGTTGTTTTATTCGATGTGCACTAGGGTGACCATAAAAGAGCCAGTGATGTTACCAGCTTTGCTCTGTCCGGCAGACTGCACGCATTCTGTTTATGAAGCGAATGAACCACAAGCTTGCAACCAACAGAGAGTGTTCAGTGTTCAATGTTTTCTCTCCTAATTTAGATTTCAGTTCAAATTTGACTACAACACTTAACGATTGATTGGCTACCTTCTTGCACTCCTCACACATGACGGAGCTGACGCCCATCCTGCCGAACTGCTGGCCACAGAGCAGGCAGTGCGAGTGGCCGTCGCCGCAAGCCGTCTGCTTTATCCTGTCCAGCCGAGTCACCAGCTGCCTGTGGGTCGTGAGAGAACAAGACACTTTCAGCATACCTTCTCCCAGGCCTCCTAAAACACCACTGATAGGAGGAGGCAAGAGTTTACACACTTTGCAAGCTAAGTGCTGAGCCCATGGTGGGTGCAGCACATCGGAGCAACAGTGGAGGGAGGGGTGGAACCACAGAGAGGGATTGAGGGAGAGAAAGAGAGAGAGAGAGATGGAAAGCTGTTGTTGAATTTGCACCTTTAATGCTTTGCTGAGCATTCCGCTGCCGAGTCCTCATTGGCTGTAATGGAGCGTAAATGCACTAGCATGCTGGAGCACTTAAGACAGATGTGCGTGTGCTGAATCAGTCCACTGCTGCCTCAGCCTCCCGAGAATAAAGGTGTCAATGAACCCCTATTTTCATCTGCAGCCCCCCACCCCCGGCTTCTTTCTCCTCTTTACAAGCATAGCAGGGAATTCAGACATGCAAGTGGCAAATCACCAGAGCCAGGCCTTCTGTTCCACATCAAATCCAATTCTGATGGCTCGTGGGTGGGTTAAAGAAATAAAGTGCTCTTCAAAGGTTTTAGGCTCTTGTGCAAACTCCTTAAAGCCATTTATCAAATAACATTGGAATGAAATTAAAGCAAACAAGACAGCATTAAACATCAAGATATGTTTTTTTTAGTAAAAAATGCTTGAAGGATTTTGAGCTGACTAGAGCCCAAGTTTGGTTCCAGATTTCAATTCGACGCCTCCAGTCTTTGCTTGGATTCGTGTAACTCCATCAGCAGCCCCTGATTTAATCTAATTAAGTATTGATTAAGCTGAACCAGGCATTTAAAGTATTTGATGAGAACTGCAGTGTAACCCTGGGCTTCTATGAGAGGGTCTGGGAATGATTCAGCAAACGCATAGACATACATAAAATCACTCTTTATTATTGTTAATTGTATATATTTGTATTAATATTATATATTCTAATATTATTTTAACTGTTAAAACAGGCAAACTATTTTTGACTTCTGCACGGTATTGTAGTTTGGTGGACAATCAAACATACACTCCATGATCGACCAGCCAATACATGTTTGGTGCCTTAAATTGACCTGTTTTTTTGTATGATGGTTTTTGGGAACTAAAACAATACATATCTGAATTTAAACTTAGCAAGTACTGCAATACTACTCCTACTTCTGAACGTTTGGTTGGAAATAATGAACAAATGCTGGTTTCCAGGTAGATGGATTGGGACATTTAGGTAAGTATAGATTAAATAAAGCATAATTACCACCAAGGCAATTAGAAAAGACCACCAATCAGGACTGATTTCCAATGGGCAGGACCAGTTCCTATAAGCTATGTCTCTTTACTGAAGGAGTCACTGTAAAACTGCTAAAAGGAAATATAAAACATACAGTCTTTTACAAGCTTTAGATTAAACATGAAGTTTGATGAATAAAAAATGAACAGTGAACTTTACAACCTTCAGATGTCTGTGCTTGGTCCAGAACAGATGCAAAACTTTAATGTGCAATGCCTTTAGCTCAGGGCTAAAATACAACTGGATGCCATGGAGATGTTAGCATAAATGTTATGGTAACTGTTTAAAGAACAGTGCATTTCCTAAACGTTTCCTGGATGTTTTGATTCTTAAAACATCTAAATCTTGCCTTTAAACTGTGTTAAGTTGTCAAGTAATCAATAATCACATATGCTTACATGATTCCTGACACTGTAGCACATACTTTTAAGTGGACAAATGTTAAGACAAAATACTGTTTAGACATGTAATGCACAATAGCATGCACATAGTGTCAGAAACCACATAAGCAGGGTTACTGAGTTACCAAACCGAAGTAAATATGATTGATTTAAGCCTGTGTTTCGCTAAACCACTTGAAGATGGGAGCTGGTGCCCTACTGTTCAAAAAACAACTTCTGTCCAGCAGCAGGCCTCACCCAATCCGCTCCTGCTCCATGGCCTCCATCGTCTCTGCGCGAGCCAGAACACTGTTGATGATTTTCTTCTCTTCATCGGTAAGATCCTCAGCTCCGGCGTACTCCATCTGGCTAGTGTACATCCCACAGCCTGTCCAATAGCCACGAGGAGAGAGCAGAAGGGTCACAACCTGCCCCACACACACACAATCATGCTCAATAGCAGCGGAGGCTATTACTGGGAAAGGAATGATGGTGAATGTTGCTCTAGAATCCACATGGTGGATAAGGATAACACCGAACACCTCCACCAAGCCATCAAATTATCAAACATAATGGCCGCAAATGTATCAGGAGAACATAAATAACACTGGTGTTATAAAAATGCGCAGTAATCAGTGTTTGGATAAAGGACCCTGCACTGGATGTACTGACGAATGCTGGTGCCTTGACCCAGAGAAATACTTTCCAGGTTTATCATCTTTTTTTGAAAATTCAAAATTGTTTCCTGTAGAGCAGTTTACTTATTAATAATTGGGTCATCCTGATTACTTAATGAAACACAATTAGATTAAAATTGCATTTTTGGAATTGGCAGTAATTACTCATCAATTTGTCTTACAATGCATATTTTCTAGGGATCTCTCAAACAGTTGAAAATAAAGCCTCATAGAGCCACTACTTTGTTTGCCATTTTTTGGTTTATATACATTTTTTTTATACATTTAATATGTTTTTAAAGATTTTTTCCAGTCATATTTTCCAGTTGAGGGCATTTTGGATCTCTGGAAGCCTAGACATGATCCTTCAAATTCAAAACTCTGATTGCAGATTATTACATTTTCTTTAAGTGATAATTGTTTTGTCTGTATATTATGTATAATATAATTTCATAGCGTAAAATGTAGTTTTACTGGCTATGGGTGTCAGTCACGGTTTTGTGGGCTGTATTTAATAGAATTCCAACCCAGTCCTCACTAAGGTCTGAACCAAAACCCAAAAAAACAGCCCCAGACAATTATTCCTCCTCCGCCAAATGCAGCTCCAGGCCTTTAGCAAATGTTTCCACTGCTCCAGAGTCCAGTGTGCCTTACACTACTCCAGCCAACTCTTGGCTCCTGCACCTTTTGTGCAGCTACTCAGACATGAAAACATATTTCTTGAAGGTTCTAATACCCTGCTCTTGTGCTTTTGTATTTCCAGAGGCCAGTTTGGATATCTCTATAGCGATGCATCAGAGGACAGGTGATGGACACTGCATGGCTATCTACATATAAATATAAATATATATATTTATATTTAATGACTTCAGTGCATTAATGACTTCAGATTTTCCCTAGTCGTCTAATTTATCAAGTGGTCTTGTGTTTACACTCCACTCTATGTGCCAATGGTTCCGCCCCTTTTATGAAGGGACTGTAGTAATTGATTAAACCAAGGAACGCATGTCAGCGTCAGCCAATCAGAGGCAGAGACTGCAATATGTCCAAAGCGAGGGCAGAGTGAGAGAAAAAAAAACACTAGTCAACTACTCTCAGAGGCGTCGACTAGTGCCACTATAGTCGACTAATCAACTATTTTACTTTTGTGTTAGTGACCTAATATATATATATATATATATATATATATATATTAATCATGGGTAAAATAATCACATGCTGTGGTGACTTAAAGCACCAGGTCCAGTTCTGGCCACAGGTGCTCTGTAAAATGAAGGAGATGAAAATGTACTGCTCGGCCCATTGAGTGGAAAGTCTATGTTTAAACTCAGACAGATAGAAGGGGTGATAGGATTGTCTTTATCTTCAGTTCATGCAACAAGGAATTTTTGTATAATCAGAGTACATCTGGCCTAAAATATAACCTCAACTCAAGCGTTTAGGAACTAACTTGGTGGTCCGAGCCAGAACAGCCCGATCCCAGGCTTGAGACGCCTTGTATGCACGGCCACTGGAAACATTACATCAAGGTGCAACTTTTAAAAAACATTACTTTCGCCCCCCCACTCATTTATTGACACAGTGAAACACGTGCAGCAAAAATGTATGCAATAAATTTAGATGAAATAAACTGAGAGCTTTTAATTCATTGTTTTAATTATTTTAATCCTACAATTAAGCAGTAAAAGCTATATATTATTTTTAGCTGGTGAAAAATCACAGGTTTGGCTCCAGATTTCCGATCTACGCCTTCAGTCATTGGGTGCATTTTTTAACTACTAATTTAATCTGATAAAATTAAACGAGCCAAGCCAGTTTTTGATGCCAGCTTCAAGTGACACTGTGCTTCCATCAGGAAAGAGGTTTGCTAAAACCACTAATTACTGCATTACTGTGATTCGCCATTATTGTAATACAAGCATTTTAGCACTTAGCACTACTGCACAGTACTAAATAACTTTTAAGAATAATTTTCTCAGGTGCCTAAAACTTTTGCACAGTACTATATATAGATTATATGACCCCATTACAGAATGTAGGATGTCGGATATTCCTTAATTGCTGAAAAATGTCAATTATAAGTCAGGTTACAAAAGAGGTGTTTTTTTCCAAAAATAACTGGCCTGATAATGTGTGACTACATCAATGAACTAGTTTTCCTGGCAAAACAGCCTTCCAGTCCTTACCCACATTTCTTTAGAGAGTCAGAGCTCCCCCAGCACTGGCATCCTGAGATGGTGCGTCCAGTTTTCTCAAGAATTTGTGACTTTTAAGGTCCTCCCTGCACATGAACCGCCCTCTGCTGGTCAGGTATAATGAAATGGGCCTCTAGTAACAGATATGATAATGCTGCTGTTCTATTTTATTAAGATAAACTGAGAGCATATCAGCATATTAATGGAATGGTATAAGATAAATAAGCAACATTGAAGCATTACACATTTTCAGTTGTTTTTTAGAGTGTGTTTAGTTCATTGTAGACAAATGTACCAATTTCTGGAACTAGATGTCACAGTCTCCACAACACAAGACAACAACGGCTATGATTCAGTATTTAGTACTCAGTATTCAGGATGCTATAGTCTAAATATTTCTAACTAAAGTAAGAAAAGTTCAGTGGAAAAGTCAAATGAACAGTATAAAACAGACACGGTGATCTAGATTCCAGTCAAGACACTGGTGTCCAAATAATGATCCACAATGATGCAACTATCGAAGTGTAGGCCATATCATCAAAAGATCAATCAAGTTCAATTACTGGTGGTCCTAAAGCCATCCATGGATGACAGCACAACTGATGAGAGCACATTTGGTCTTAGGGCAAATGGTCAGCGCACCCTTTCCTCCAGCACTCGCAATGTTAGCCAGTATTGCTGTCGTTTAGACCAAGGTTTCTCAACCCTTGGGCTGGGGACCACTGATGGGCCGTGAAAGTTTCTGATTGGGCCACAATTGGTTATTTAAGGTTATCTAATGTGGCCAAGTGGGCCTTGGCAACATGCTGTGAGAGATAGGTGGGCCTTAATGCTGAAAAGGTTGAGAACCATTGGTTTAGACCAGGGGTATTCAATTAAAAGTCACAGAGGTTCAGTTATTAAATTTCGTCCCAGTAGAAGGTCTGAACTGAAGTCCATCTTGTGTCTTATAGCCTTCCCCTATGTCCACATTTTCTTATGGTTTACACAAAATGTATTGTTCACTTCCAATGCAGAAAATGTGCACAACTAACTATTTTACCATAAATAAAAGTAGTCCCAGGCAAATACATTTAAGTAAAAAAACGCATTCCATTATCAATCAAAACTGCAAATTGTTTGTTTTTTTTCCTCGGGTCGGGTCGGGTCTTGGGTCATTATCTACGCGTAGTTTTGCGGGTTGGGCGGGGGTTTGGATCTCCTGACGGGTCGGTTTGAGGCGGTGTTTAAAAAAGCCGACCTGCGGAACACTACTACAGAATATAATAAATTAAGAGCCATTTGGGAGCCGAAAAGACCGGCTAGTCTTTGGGAGCTGATCCAGAAGAGACGGCTCTCTGAGATAAGCCGAACTTTCCATCACTAGTAAACTAGCGAGTGAAGCTGTTGTGGTATTATCTGGAGCCGCAGTGCCCGCTGTCTACAGCCACGACCGTCCAAAACAACGCTCCCTGAAAATGACCTAATCTCGTGAATTTACCAGACTGGTCACGAGTCCGGACAGAGCAATCACTCGGTCCGGATTCGGACCGCGGTCCGCCATTTGGTGATGCCTGGTTTAGACGATGTAACACCAGTAACAGAAATTTCATTTTGCAAACTCTAACTGTGTTAAGCTGTCCAGTGACGTCGAGTTAGGGGCATGGCACACATTTCCTGAGCAGAGGGTTGTGACTGCAACTGGACTTGATTGAGGAGAAAACTGGGAATACAAGAACACATGAACACAATAGTCACTCAAATAATTTCACTAGAGCTGCATTTATGGGCCATATGCACTGAGTCAGCGGGTTATAATGGGGTTGTAATGGACCCTATCAACTAAAACTGGCTTTTACATGATATAAGCCATTTGAGAATACAGAAACGGGTTCGGCTGACTGTTGGAAAACTGACTGGAACGATGGCAGACGCTCCAGCTGCACTGAGGAGAATCAAGTGCCTATGAGAGCTGGCTTTTGACATTACAGAGTGTCGTGTCATCATTGAGTCAGTGGGCTGCGCTTTCCTTCCTGGCTGCATTAGTCAGATTTTGCTTGTTTTTCTCTCCCCTCAGAGACGCGTGAAGAGCTGAATGAAATGTGGAGGAGAGGAGGCTCACGGCGAGGGCGACCTGGCAGGGAATGCAGCTGATCGCCGTCTGAGGGAGGAGGGATGAGGGAGGAGGGAGGCAGAGAGGCGGAGGCTCTGAAAGGAGAGAGAGAGGCAAACACAAATGATCGGAAGCCACATCGCACTCGCCATCACTGTCACTATTCATCTCATCAGTGCTTTTCAAAGCAATTCAGGAAACGAGCTTCACCCTCGCTAATGGAGCTCAGAACCAAGCGTAAGAGCTCAGCCGGATGAAGCGGTTTCTAGAAATGAAGATTATGAAATAGTGCCGGTTATTTCATTGATCATATTTATTCATGCCGTTTGAATAGGGCTTAAGGCTTAGAAAAACCGTGAACACAAAAGGGGTCAATTTAGCTTTTTGGCACAAGTTTGAGTTGCTTTGTCATGATACACTCAAATGCCCTTACACAAATAAACTAAAAATCGAATTACCAATCTGAGGATCTAACAAACCAACTAATCATTTGTAATGAACACAGTGTTCAGCTCTGCCACCAAATTAGCTCTGACCCATGGTGGACTCCACAAGAGCCTCTGAAGGTCTGTGGTTCTGCAGCAGCAGATCCTTTCAGTCCTGTAAGCTGTGAGGTTGTTCCACCATGGATCAGACTCATCTGTCCCACAGAAGCTCGATCTGATTGAGAAACTGGAAGTACATGGAGCTCTTTATGATTTTCCTGTTCCTGAACAGGGTCATCCAGTGACTTCCACTTTCTGAACAGGGCCATCCTGCTGAAAGAAGAAGTGTCATTAGTAGAGTTGCCAATATTCTTAAACCCAAATGAGGCACAGCCGTGTTTCCTGGGAGCATCTCAGGTTACCGTCCTGGTCCTGTGGCGTCGATATGTTTTAGGCGCATCTCGGCCGTATCTCGGGCGACGAATGTTTAGGCAGCTCCAAAGACTGAACGATTCTAAAAATCCACCCGGAAACACGTCTCAACAATAAGGATATGTCCCGGAAAAAGAGGACACCTGGTCACCATTCATACCACTATTTGTTGTAGCTACATAGTTGTTTTTCTTAGCAGGTTGACTGCTTATTTTGACCACAATCATAATTATTTTGTTACCGCTCACCTCTACAGAAGTCTATTGTTGGCCAACGAGTCTGTGATTGGAATACGGGACTGGAGCTGCCCAGACAGGACAAATCAAAATCACTGGATGATTGGCAACCTTAGCCATTAGAGAACAGTGGCTGAACCTGGTCTGCAGTATTTAGGTGTCAAAGTAGCTTCCGTATGAAAGCAGGAACCAGTGATCTCCAGTAGAATTTCACCCAGAACATAATACTGCCTCCACCGCATCACCTTCTTCACACAGAGCATCCCTCAATATCCCTCAACATTCCTCAATGCCCTCAATATCAAAAAACATAAAGTGAAACTTGGTTGGCCAAGTCGCCGATTCTCCAGTTGTCCAGTTCTACTTACTCTGTTTTGGTAGGTTACGACCAGTGCAGACATCACAGTTTGGAGAATTCAGCAGAGTAACCAATATCAAAGTATCTCAGATTCTTGAGATTCCCGGATCAGGTGCTACTGATAAACTAGCCAGTGACTGTAGGCCCAGGGTTGCTATGGTGTTGCTATGTTGGCTCAGCACCACAGCCCTGCTGAAACCCTGGGATAGTGGGAGGCCCCCCCCACAGAACTGGCTCCGTCACGTCCATTTAGTCACACACCACATTAGGCTGGATCCGGGTTCGTGAACTCACGGCGGGGTCAGCTGCAGCCATGACAGGGGCCTCTAAAGGTCGCGGGACGTTCCGGACTCTGATTGGATTACAGGTTTAACGCCCCTACCGAATTCAGCAGCACCTGGGCGTGAAATTCACAGCTTTGTATGCGAAGCGACGTGAGGTTATGGGTTATTCATCTGCAAATGAGCCTCATAACAGCTCAAAATCAGACAGTCTGACCACAGATGTGGGATTTCAGGCAGTTATAATATCTAATATATATAATCTGATAGGCAGTACTGAACAAAAGAATTGAGCCACATTTCTTTACAATTTTGAGTATATGACCTGGGCCTCCACTGCAGGACCTTCATTTACACACACTGAGCCGTCGAGGGCCGCGGCCATTCAAGACAATTTCACGCAGCAGGGCGTCCTGCCAGGGTGGCGTTTCTCTGGCTGCCACAGTTGATTATCTGGGCCCTGATACTGAACTGCACTACATCAGTGTTGTTCTCACACCCCTGAGCTGCATCTGTGTGTGTGTGTTCACACCTGAGTGACCCCAGTATCGATGTCTACCTGTCCTCAGCTGCTCCAGCGCGGCTGACATTAACTGCCTGGCTTTATTGAGCTGTCCGAGGCCCCAGGGCCCAAACGCTGTCCGGTCCCGCTCGGCCTCCCACACCTGCACCTCTCTCCCCTCCATTCTGTCTACACACCTACAATACCCCCAACCGCCCGATTCTATATTTAGCTGATTTACAGATTTCAGAATGTCATTTGACCCTAAACTGACATCAGAATTTAGAAGTTTTAGGGATGATAATAAAGATAATGCTAATAATACAAATAATAGTTACCGTAATAAAAGTATGAGTTATTATTATAATTGTTATGAGTAACAACATGATGATGATGATGATTATTATTATTATTAATATGAGAAACAACAACATTATTACTGTTATTATTATTGGTTGTTATTATTGTTATCATTATTATTATTATTATTATTATTATTACTGTATAAGTAACAATAACAGTGTTGTTATTATTATTATTATTACTATTTTTGAGTAACAACATTATTAGAAGGTGGAGGTAGCTCAGGGGGTAGAATACTTGCCTCTGAGGTTCGAGGTTCGAATCCTACTCCCCGCACCACCACTGGGTCCCTGAGCAAGACCCTTAACCCAAGGTGCTCCAGGGAGACTGTCCCCTGTAGTTAGGAATGAAATCGTTGGATAAAGGCGTCAGCTAAATTTCCCAAGGATCCCCGTATTATAATTATTACTATTAATATTATTATTATTATGATTTTCCCCAGTCTTAAAGTTGCCACATCCACCTCAAAAACTGACAAACAGGCTTTGTGATGGATAATGGACTGTTTAGTGCCATACACTGAAATAGTATGTCTGACATGTTTGACATGTGTGACAGTGTCTTACTGAGGTACATCAGTAACAATCAGTAAGACTGTTTCCTGAAGCTCATGAAACAGTCAGAAAACATTTTACCATAACACCTGGCTTATTTACCAGAACATGAATGTGGGAATCTGTATTATTCAAGGGGGTTGAGTCTCTCCTCCTGCAGTGATTGTCTGATTGGAGTTCTGATTGAATTTCTTTGGGCAGTGACTGTACTCCAGCCCAATGGGAATCTTTTTTTTTTTTTTTTTGTGGCACCAAAAACTGGCACCAGTATATAACTGTACATAAATCATAATGTATATAACATGGAAATAGATAACGACACAAATGTCTAGAAATAAAGGATATGAAGTAAACCAATAACTTTTATAAATTTTATTCATGTGATCTTACTAAACTATAAAATTCATTGTGACATCCTTGTGGCAAAAAATGCTTTTATCTGCTGCCATGCAAACCGCTGGCCGCTCGTCACCTGTGGGCGCTTCTGAACTCGAGCTGAACTTTTGGTTGCCATGGTCTGTAACGATGAAAATGTATAAGAAAGTGATTACAAAACATAACTGTTTAGCCTAATGTGGATGGGCTTTTTAGGCAACTGTGTCTGTTTTCAAAATGCTGTGATGATCCAGAATCATTTTTTACCACATAGATATAAATATAGAGTTAAGGGAACAGTCACTATCAAATGCTTTGTAAATATACGAGCCTCAGCCAGAAGATTAGTTCTTTTTTACAGCTCACATTAAGCATCCTAAATCATCCCGCTATTCCTTTTATTGGAAACTATTTGTGTGCCTATTGACTTTGTGTTAGCGATGTCAGCCTTCTGGCTCAGAAAGCAAAATGTGGACTTAAATTTGTAATTGTGTATATTTTTCATTGAGAAACCTGTATTTTAATTGAGAAAAAACTCCATTTTGTAAATGAGTAACCATGCAATTGTTTAATCACCCAATGGCTAATTAGTCCAGTAGTTCCCGAGACACAGTAGCAACATCTGAACTTAACGTTAATTTTCAGCAAACAATCAGAACCCTTTAAGACAATCTAATCTATACAGGACTGTTCACCCCCCCATCCTTCACCACCACCAATGTGCAGAACAAACCCACGCCACTAACGTTAGCATTCACCTTGCTCCAAGCAGTGCATGAGTTAAATAGGCCAACGGGATGCTCGGATCAGAAGCGAGACTGGAGATTAATCTGAGCCTTTACTCTGAGTGTGGGGGGGAAAGAGTGGCAAAACACAAAGGCTATTCAAAACTCATTAACGCACAAACATCTCAGAGCGCTGCTGCTCTAGAGAAGGATCGGCGGAGCACAGCGAGAGAAGCAGGGAGGCCAGAGGTGCATCTCATTAACATTGATGTGACAGCAAAACATTCCATATATTCACAGTAGCAACTACACTCTTACACTATCATTTACTTTATTATTATATGATTACTCATCATAGTCTGAAAGTGTGGGAATCTGAATGGCTAGTGGACACACTGTAATAAACCTTGATCACATGCATTGATTTAATAATGTATTTAATAGAAATAATTCATTATTTTTCCTGCTGCACAACGCATGTATCATCTTCAGTAAGCGCTCTGATATAAACCTGCATAATAAAATAAGGCCTAATATCTGGATGCCATTTTTGGTCATTTTGGAAATTCCCTGTCATTCAGACACTAAAACCATCTTAGAAACTTTTTAACATCCATCCTTTATGCGTTTTTCTCACTTTGCAATAGGTATCTAACGTTAAATTTCGTGTAAAATATGATTTTTCTGAAAATATTTTATGTTCCTGAGTAAAATTTTCAATTACTATAATTTTAATATTCAATGTGATACATACTTTTTTTTACACAGAATACAGTCATCTCACAGATTCATGATCATTCTCAAAATCATTTTCCCAGGAAAAGGTCTGGACAGGAGGCTGTTCGGATGGTTGCTATGGAAACGGATGGTGCCAGAGGAGCACATGTCTGATAGGGAGGAGATATACAGGTTAGGAGGAAAGGTAAATATGGCTTGGTAATATTTTTAGCCCATGATATTTCCAAA
The DNA here is from genome assembly GCA_037832545.1 of Rhabdalestes septentrionalis. Lineage (NCBI taxonomy): Eukaryota > Metazoa > Chordata > Actinopteri > Characiformes > Alestidae > Rhabdalestes > Rhabdalestes septentrionalis. The sequence goes on along the minus strand of JBBMFX010000033.1, from coordinate 10,329,522 downwards.
CACACTGAACCTGAAGGATAAATAGGTGCATTTGTCAGTCATTCCCACCACAGCCATTCCCACCACATAAATACCCACCACAGTCATTCCCACTACAGCCATTCCCACCATATAAATACCCACCACAGACATTCCCACCACAGCCATTACCACCACATAAATACTCACCACAGTCATTTCCATGACAGACATTCCCACCACAGTCATTCCCACCACATAAATACCTACCACAGTCATTCCCACCATATAAATACTTACCACAGTCATTCCCACCACAGACATTCCCACCACAGCCATTACAACCACATAAATACCCACCACAGTCATTCCCACCACAGACATTCCCACCACAGCCACTCCCACCACAGACATTCCCACCACCGTCATTCCAACCAGTCTTTTCCACCACACTAATTCTACCACAGTCATTCCCACCACAGTAAATCTCACCAAAATCATTCCCACCACAGTCTTTTCCAGCACAATTATTTCTATCACAGTCATTCCCACCACAGCCATTCCCACCAGTCATTCCTTCCAGTCTGTCCTACCACAATCATCTCCCCCACAGACCACAGGCCTTTAATGTAATGCATATTTAATCAGCCAAGACAAGTTGGGTGTAGGGATGCAACGATACCATTTTTTAACAAACCGATACGAGTGCGATTTTATTTTCTCTTATACCGATTATGACAAGCCTATTAGAAGGCTAAATACAAAAATATGAAGGCTATTCCAAGGCACAAATAAACTGTTCATTATGGTTTTAACAAAGCTGTATGTCCGTGGCACAGTTCAATTAAACACACACATTATGAACACAAAGCGCACCGGATTCGCTTCAACTGTTTTCCGCCTGATAGGCTTGCCATAGTTAGATGACAGAACCGAGTCCCCTTCAAATGAAGTCAAAGTGTTGAAATAAAAAGAACCAAGTCTCCTTCAAATGATCTCATAGTGCGAACATCAAAAGAACCCAGTCCTCTCAAATGAACTCACAATGTGAACAGTCCCCTTTCTGCCCAGTGTGATCAATTAATTTATTGAAATGGGATATTGTTCAGTGGTGTCGGCCCATGGTATCTGCAATTCACGTACAAATACATGTTTGTGCTCAAAACCGAGTCAATAACCACCATTCTATTTCCATAAACACCCTCAAAGGTTCTTCTCAAACCACATCCAGCTCTTCATTACAGTGGAACAGATTTGCGGTTTAGGACGTGGCACAACTTATCCTGCATTCATGCTGGCAGCCACTTCACCCAAACCAACTGAGTGTGTTTCTGAACCGCAGCTGAACTTTTTTTCTTGGTTTATATAGATTATATAGACTAAATGCATATATTACAATGTGATTTTGTAGCTGTCCGCTGGCTGCCTTTTTAGACAACCGTGTCTGTTTTCAAACCATGTGATGATCCACCGTCAGTTTTTACCCCAATGACACAAATACAGAGATCAGGACTCTGTCAAGATCAGTTCTTCTCATAAATGCTTTTTAGAAAACAGTTTCAAAGGTAGTTTTTACAGCTCACAGAAAGTCATACTGTATCCTAAACAGAGTAGAGCTGGATGAGGCTTGAAAAGATTGAGAGAAGTTTAGGTGACATCTTTTTCTGGAAACAATTTGGACGACATTGGCTTTGCAGCTAAAGAATCAAAACTTGGACTCCAAACATTGACCACGTCTGGAATGAATGGAAATTTGTGCAAATTAGAGTTCTCAAAGAGGATTTTTTAAATTCCCATATCCAGTCCATGCACATTTTAGCGCTTTTCTTGACCTACTGCAGCTAATTAAGGGGAACCAATAAACACTTGGAGCTGAGGAGCCACGACAGCACTGGGAAAACGCCGAACACCTCACGGCAGTGAAACTGAACCAAGTCGGAACATATTGGATTACACAATAGGCATGGCAGCGAGCTTTTGAGAGGAACTAATGAGGGAGGCAGATGTTACTAGGGGGTGTGTGGGTGTGTGTGTGCATGTGTGTGTGTGTGTTTGTGTGTGTGTGCGGGTGAGGGCATAATAGAAGAAAAAATCCATTCCAATGTAAAAAAGCTCCACAGCTCAGTGTTGCCAGGTCTGCTCCAGTGCACTGCTAGGAGAAAGCCCCTGTCACTTGGCATCCACTGCTCACTGCTGTACAGGGGAACTGTCACTCGCCCAGGGAAAAGAATGGCAAAAAAAAAAAAAACAGCACAGGACTGTGTGGGCTGACTAAGGGCTCTAGGGCCTTCATACTGTGCATGCATGCCATGTTTGTATGTGTCTGTGAGGACACACAACATGTCCACAACAAAAGAGGGGAAAAGATCTTCAAATATTTTGGAATATTTCAAAATATGCCTCTCATCGAAATGAATGGATTTGTATTTGTGCCACAACTGTGTGTACTGGAGGGTGTTAATGTTCCCACCACACACACACACTCACACACACACACACAAAGCGGATCGACCACCCACCCCAGCTTCCCTGGGAGAAGCTTAACATCCGGCTAGTTCATCCCTTCACCACAGGACTCAACACATGCAATGGGCTTTACGTCTGAATTTGTTTCACACGTTCTAGAGAGCACTGCTGATGCTGCACTGTCCAAAAAAAAGCGTCTACATGGTGTGAGCTGGAGTGTGAAATACACGACTATGTGTTCCTCAAGGTTCCGTCATTGGTGCTCTTTCTTTCCATGTGAATTCAGTGGAAAGTTGGTGTAAAGGGTTTCACTGGAACGCAGGTGAGCCCTGTCCCTCGCCATCTGTCTAAAGAGTGGGAACACACACATCGGAGTGTTTGTCAGTGTGGACGTTGGCATGCCTCCCAATTGTGTCCACAGGGGATTTCCTGGGAGTCTGATTTAGGTGCTGAAAGAGAACAGTCAACCCCTCCCCCAGTCCATCTGATGTTCTTTTTTCTCTGGAGTCTCCTGTTTAGACGGTGATCTCAGTGTTTCTGCAGTGTTGATACATTCTAACACAGCGACCTTTTCAAACCGTCAATGCTGGATTGGGTCACTGGAGGGATGAAGAGGCTCATCACCGACACACATTTGTTGTTCATAACTGTTGTTCAAAAGTTTCTAGAGTGAAGACAAGGAATCTCTACATGATTGAAGCCTCCAAATGACTCTCTGCACATAGTACACACTTCCTGAGGAACTAGTGTTCTAAACCCAGTCTGACACTCAGAACACCTGCTGGTCTTGGCATTGGAAAGCCTTGGTGTCCTCCAGCTTGTAGACACCAAGGCCTTCTCAGGATTTTCCAGAAGAGGAGGGATCTCTCCATGCCACTGTTCATGCAGAAGGCGCGAGTCTTCCTGAGCAGGCGCGAGAGTGCTGAGATGGTTTGTTGAAGTGTGAAAAACCTGCATGGTGAGCAAAATCGCGACCTCTTCTGGGGACACTCCTGTCCACATTCATTCTGGGGTTGTGAACATCTGCAAAGGTCTACAGGGCCTTCGGGCAGCATGAGTGCACACCATGACCGCTGTATTCTTTCAGCTTCTCTCTCTCTCTCTCCCTCTGTCTCTCTACTCCATTATTAAATTATTTATTTCCCTAATTCGCTCGTTTCCCCACGGTGTTAGATCTCCACATCAGCCCATTACTATGCATGAAGCTTCCGCGTCTTGTCAGGCGACCAGCCGAGGAACCCTGCTGTGTAGCTCCGTGACTTTGCCTCTAGTAGGAACCTGACAAATTGCATTCTCCAGAAACCCCAGCACAGCAAACGCGTCAGGATTTGAGCACAGACAGGGTCCAACCAAATGCGCATCACTGTATTCTACCAGACAAGAGCCTCTACAGGTCCTACAGGGTCATCTGAAGCAACCACTGAGTTCTTGTTCCCATCATATATCATCAATGTCCCAGACCATAACTTTACAGGAGAAGCCACACATGTTCTTTGCTTCAAATGCAAATATGTTTTTTCAGAATCAGATCCAGAAAACTTTATTGATCCTAGAGGAAATTGCTTATGTTACGACTGCACTGACGCACTGACACACACAGACACACACAGACACAGGGACCTGTACCATATAATATATTAAATCTAATAAATCCAGTCTAAACTCTGCAGAATATACTGAGTATGAAATACACTGTGCTATATATAGACAGACCCTGAGTATAAATACCATTGATACATAACTTCCAGTTAAATGAACTACTGTTAACTTAAATACTGGTTAGGAGTTGGTTATTGTGCATAACAGAGATCATTGGTTAAATAAAAAATGCTGTTTTGAGTTTTGGTCCATGATTTGTGGATCACCAAGAAGAAACAGAGGACAAGATGTTGCAGCTATGGTTCCATATTGTGACTCACATAGACGGGTTTATTTTGAGATTCGCCTGTTAGAGAACAATCGCTTTTTATTGCTTTTTTTTAATGCTGTCAGATTTTGAGTCTGAACACTTACTGAAGATTTTGTTCCCCTTACATAATAAAGCAGCCTCTTGAAGAAGAGCGCAGGATCCTGTGGGGCTGCTCCCAACTACTCTGATTGGAGGACCGCTTTGATATCAGTGCGTCAGAATGGGTAAATCTGACCAGCACTTTGAACGGGATGGGTTTGGTGGGTGGCGGAATGTACACAGGAACCCCAGTGTTCTTTCAACTCAGTCGGGTTTTCAAGTAAAATATTTGAAATTAAATTCTGTGATGAACTGGTTTCTCGACATTTTGCCGTATGAGTGCTAGTGTAGACTCCAGCATCCCCAACCCTGGTTTAGACATTTGCAATTATATTCATACCTAATGTACACACACACAAACACACATATATATATACAGCAGAGACACTGCATTGTAATCCACACTGCATTGTTCTAATTTCTCCATTTAATGAAGGTGTTTGAATCAGCATTAAACTTGACTAAAAATCAAGATTCTTCAGTGATCATATAATACACACACACACACACACAA
>JBBMFX010000033.1:10294822-10305704 GCA_037832545.1 Rhabdalestes septentrionalis | reverse complement strand
GACATATGGATTCGGACACGGACCGGGTTCTGTGTTTGGCATTGATCATCACTGATGGATTTCAGCTTTGACTAATTAGAAATTTAGGGAAAAAATACCGAGGACATTACCTCGGTGTCCTCAATGGTAGATACGGCACTGATTGTGAGAAAAAACAATAAAGCTCTAATCTATTTGCAGTCTACAACTGTGGTCAACTGTGGCATGATTTGTTTGCTAGCGGCAACTTTACCTTCACATAAGGTTCCCTTTTCCCCCGAATCACTGAACTATCCTTGTGGGTTTTGAGGTGCCTCGTGAAGTTTACCTAGTTGAGTTGGCGTCATTAATCCTGATGCCACACTCTTTGCGAGTGGCGGTTCGCTTGGTAGCCATCTGCGTAAATGCTTCATAACCAAATGCGATAGCAAACGGCTCACGTGAACTTGTCGCCATCGGTATTGATTTGAAATCTGTGGCTGCATGCATGCGTGACGATGCGCGTATTACCCAGGAGAGAACATCAGTCTGCTGCAGTTTTCACATAAAGCTTTGGAAACACTGAAATGAATGAACTAACGAAATAATTAATTCCATTAAAGGAACCTTGTTTACATGTTTCGCAAGTCACAACACCCAAGTCCGAGTCAAGTCTCGAGTCATTAAGGGCGAGTCTCAAGTCAAGTCTAAAGTCTTTGTTTGTGCGACTTAAGTGCGACTCGAGTCCCCATCTCTCTCTCACGGGACTGTAGCGCCGGTTCTCTGTAGAAGAGATCTTCTTTGGATTTGCCTTGGGGAGCTGAGTTTCCCTTAAAAAAAATTTATTTCCGTTTTTTCCCCTGCAGTGAGAAATGCACCGTTAAACCCGGAGCGCATTTTAATTATCTCCCGGCTCCGTTAATGACAGCCACGCCTTTTAATGCTCTCCGGCTCCAACGGTTTACTGCTAATAAATCCGAGGGCTTGAAGGGGTCTTTGGAAATGTCTCCTGGAGGCCTATTTTACTGTGAAGTTTAATGCGGATGGGTGCTTGCTCAGTGGAGCAGGCAGAAGTAAAGATAATCTACAATTATGTATTTCCGGCCAAAAAAGCGGTAGTTGTTAAAAAGGTCTATTGCGCATGCCATGAACCACCACACTGTGCCACCCACACATTCTGAACGGTTCGCTTTTTTTTTTCATGAACCGTACCACCGCTACTCATTACTATGATACTGATATCACAACTTCAAATCAAATCAATCCCAGGGTGATAAATCTGAGCTCCGGGTGAATTACCGCCTTTTTCTGGTCAATTGAGGCCTTGATGTAATCTAACTAAAGTCTCATTTTTCTGGCCATTCTTTAATCATTAAAGAAACCGATTGACCGAGGTGCTTTTAGAAGCCCTGTATTCCATATTTTCTTTTATTTTTTTGTTTTTGTGTGTTTGTATACAAAACTATAATAATTATTTCATGAACATTTGAAAATGATCTCTTGTCTGACTGGCCGCACGCCATTGCAACTTAATCCGAAGGGCTGCTGTAGGCTGACTTTAAAGATTTATGTGAATGTTTTGTGACATCACAAAAACAATGATTTGAAATGCTCAATTTCAATATACAGACTATATCAATGGGGGTATTGCATGTAAACTTCTATTTGCATCTTAAAGCCTTTTTAATTCCAGAAATGTGATATGGGCACTTTAAACACTTAAACATTAAATTGTGATTCATAACAGTGTAATCACAAATGTACTCCTTTACCTGTCCAACCTTAGACAGCTTCAGCTCTCGGAGGATGTAATCGTGGGCTGACGTCTCCTTGACATTGCGCACACGCATAGCTCCATATTCTTTTAGTGCTGACACATCTGGCCAGTACTTCACACATTTACTCTACAGGAAAAGATACACAGAGATTAGACTCCTGTCTAGCTTCGTGTCATTAAAGGTTACTGTTACTCAAGTAAAAAAAAAAAACCAGACCAAAGTGAGTAGTTCTATTGTACGTATAAACATTCATATTCTCACAAAATTTTAAATAAACTGAAAACACAGAGCATTCAGATGGAAAAGACCTTACCTTGCCCCTTTCAACCTCCTTGGTTGTCATAACAATTACTCTGGAGTTTTCCTGAAACACCATCCTCCAGAAGTCACTTATTGTGTTCTGCAGGCAGCCTTGGGTGGCGATGTAGCTTTTCTTTAATCTGGCATTGTTGCACTTTGCAACCTCCAACTCCGGCTGCAGGAACAGAGCAAATATTCAATGATGTCTCTGACATAACCCAGCAGATCAGATATCGAATTTTGCTGATATCGACACAATACCAATACCTGCTTCTGGATTGGGACTTGGACTAGATTGGGACTCGATATTGGACTCAATACTGGATGGGGTGGTGGTGGTGTAATAGGATTCAATATTGGATTGGATTGGGACTAGGTATTCAATATTGGATTGGGACTGGACTGGGGACAGGATATTGGACTGGGGTTTTGGTGGTCTAATGGGTAGGATACTTTTTCTGGACCTAGAGGTCATGGGTTCAAATCCTACCTTTACCACCACTGGGTCCCTGAGCAAGACCCTTAACCCTGAGTTGCTCCGGGATACTGTCCCCTGTAGTTAGGGAATGGAAGCCACGTTGGATAAGTGTCTGCTAAATGCTGTAAATTTAAACTTACTGAAAAGGTGAATGAGGGCTGCACCGTATGGATTACATGCAAATGAGCCTCTAATCAATCAGAGCTCTAAATGAAAAATGTAAATGATTTCTTTTCTGACTGGACACGCTGTATTGCAAATCATTCAGAAGGGCAGCTGTATATATACACACACACACACAGTTAGAGAGCTCCTTAGGGAAATGCTAACGCTGGAACATAACACTAAACAGTTCTTTGAATGGATCATGACATCTCAAGCATTTTTACAGAAGAGCATTTAAGGACGGTGGTTATTAAGCTGTGAATAAAATAGATGATTGACTCCTAATGCCAATCTAACTATGAAAAATGAGGGTGATCTATGCAGGGTTTTGAGTGCATCAGTGTTTACCATAATAAATGTACTACCATGATGATATTGGCGTTGATGTAGTCCGAGCCAGGCTCGTTTGGATCCCCGTCATTGAGAACCACTCGCGTGTGGTCGACTGTGGAGAAGATATAGTAAAGTCATCCTGTTTACTGGCCTGGATGAACATGAGGGTCACATTTCTAAATCTATTTTAACCCCCTCCCCACTTATTATTAAAGAGAGGAGCAATGAATCAGTAAAGACGCAAAAGTATACACACAGGGTAGAATATTTTTGTATCTGTTCTTGTTCTTGTTTTCAGGACGTTGACCCTCCTTGCGGCTGTAGAGCAGCTTGCACTCCTGCTGCTGGAGAGTCTGTGGGTGGTCAATGAAAGAGAAGGAATGAGGGCATAGAAGATACTGCAAAGCTCAAAGGATAGACAACAATACACTAACAACATGGTGTGGACCACTGCTCATCTCGGTGTTTGGTTCTCACCTCAAACTCCTCCCAGAAACCCTGCTTGAACTTATCAGTGGCTTCGGCTACCTTGCTGAGCTCTCGAACTCGGCTCTCAATCTCAGCGGCATTAATGCGTGTGGTGTTCAGAGGCTTTAATAAGAGACAAGAACATAGTTAAATAGCTTCTTGAATATAATAAATCCCGTTTAGAAAGAGCAATCCACAAAACTTTACATATGCTTAGCTGCAATGGTGCAAAATATAAATTAGGCTTTTATAATTATTTTAATATACATGCAAGCGTTTGGTGCAAACTGTATATCAGATTGTTGACAAAAGGACTGTGTCAAATTCTGGTCCAGCTTTTGGTTCATCCTATCAACTACAAAATAAATGTAATAAGCTTGATGTTTCTCTGTGTTCATTATTGCCTGTTTACATCTTGAATTTATATTACAGCAAGACAATAAGATTCTTCTCCACTGGCTTTAGTGATGTGGCAGTAAAAATTATAATGTAATCTGACCTAAAAGTTGGTGCTACAACTGACCTGCTTTAGCTGAAGCACCGTGCCCAGTGTTTCCACCATAGGGTTCTTCTTGTAGTGTTCCACCAGGTCCGTCAAGGAGTCGAATTTCTCCCCGCCACCAACATCATACTTCATATCAGGCTGAAGAACAAAAGTAGCACAGCAGATTTTAAAAAACCCATAGTAACTTTTTCACATAGACATGTGAAACTTAGGAAAACAGCTTTATTAAAATAATAAACAGACACAGAACATAAGGAAGACAAACAGCTGCATCACAGTCATAGAAACGGGAGGTACAAGATGGATGGTCCTATCGTGGTGGGAGGAGAAACACAGCACTGACAGAAGATTAATAGGGTGGGGAGTTTCATATTTTGGGGGCTAGTACAGTAAAAAAAATCTGGTCTTCCATTGAAGATACTTGAAATTTGTGAGACTCTGAAGATGTAGGTAGGGAATGCAGGGCTTTAAGTGTAATGAGAAATAGCTCACACTGAATACAGTAGCCAGTGAAGTTTATGGAGAATGGTGGTGATGTTCAGACCTTTTATAAACCTCATATAAACACACCTGGCAGCGGATCATGACGTGTGTGACTTTGGGTTTGCTGTCGCTGCTGTCCGTCTTGTCGTCGCCGGTTCGTACAGACAGCACAAAATCCCCAGGGTGACTTTGGCTCTCCCTCACCAGGAAGCTGCCATTCTTCCCTTTCTCCGTTAGCAGCTTCTCTGCCTCCCGGCCCGAAAGGTGTCCATGAAACCACCTTTGGGAACCAGACAATGTCAGACACGATGACATCATTAAGCCAGTTATGAAACATGGTTACTTACTCCTAACGACTGAGGTGGATGTGGTGTGAGAGTCACCTCTCGGACGTAGGGTCGGCGCAGTTTAGTGGGTATTTCAGCTCAATCACGTCCCCGTTCTTCTCCTTCAGCTGCCCGTGGTGCTCCATGTAGTACTGCACCAGCTCAGCCAGCGTGGCAAATTTCTCCCCACCATACAAGTCGTAGTAGTCTCCTGTGTTCTGGATCTTAATGTGGGTGACGGCCCCATTTCGCCTTAAAAAACAAAACAAAAACAAAAAAATGTAAGCTAAATCCCTAGAATGGATTTTACATCCGCCAGTCCATCACTTATTTTTACATGTTTAGATGTTTGATGTTTGAAAGATTGGAAAGAGAAAAAAAAGTCAATTTATTTGACGACAAGCCTAAAATATTTGTTAGTTATGTATGTTACTAAGGCTCTGGTTGTGCTCCAAACTGCACATTACCATACTGAGGAGTGTAAAAAGTTGTGATGCAGCTACAGTCAGACATGATTTGATGATTTTGTACACTGATTGGAAAAAAAACTGTCACATATCAGAACAATAGAAAGAAAACAAATTTGACATCATATTTACTATACTGTTAGTTATAAACACAATGAATTGAGACAATTTTTACACTAAATTTCACACTGCGATGCCAACATGCTTTGAGGAGATTTGTCACAAACCAAGACACCTTCTATTAGGTTTGCCATCTAATGTAACATACAGCTTAGCCTCGCCCATTCACACATCACATTTGTTCACAAACACCTTAAATGTCAAAAATTTGTTTATATACACCGTATTCCTCCAACCACACAGAGAGACTCATGCAACAACATGACCACAGTCATCATTTGTATCTGAGCGTATCATCTGAACGCATCGCTAGATGCCTACAAATAAAGCTTTCTTTGTAATAAAAGTTGGTTGTACTGCTTATCTAAACATCATGGCAGACCAGGCTCAGACACTGTCCCCAATGCCACTTCCTCTTTCGGCAGGATGATCCCACACACTGCAAATATTGTACAGGAACTGTTTGAGGAACATCACAAAGAGCTCAAGGTGCCTACAGATTCCCCAGACCTCAATCCTATCACACTTCTGAGACAAACTAGTCTGATCCATGGAGGTGCCACCTTACAGTTTACAGGACTTACAGGTCTCCTGGTGCAGAACCACAGACCCTCAGAGGTCTGTGTGGGGTAAGAACTAATTTGGGGAAGCAACACACTATTAGGCGGGTGGTCTTAATATTTTGGCTGATCTGTGTACAATGACATTTGGATTTTTTGTTTAAATTTTCAAAATAATTACTAAACATTCAACAAGGACATTCTTTTTAGCCAAATAACCCCAAAAGAGCGAGGTCATCTTAAGACTCCCAGTCAAGGATGGAGGCAGCATCACTGGGGACTGATTTTACTGATCATAGTACAACTACTATGGGACGACAGGGATGAAAGGGATGACAGGCAGAACTTGGTACCCTGTGACAGCCCTAGATGCAATGTGTCACAGTTTATCACATTAATATTACACTTAATAATATTGTCCACCCTAAATAGGAAGCCATATTCCCCAGCCTGAAAATGTGCAGTCTTAAGAAATGGGGCTTGCGTAAGAATGAAGATTTATCTTTTCAACAGATCATCAAACGCTACTTAAACATGGTTAAACTAAGATGGAGGGGCATGCAACTCCCATTAGATGAGCCACTTTTTATTGCATAATCATCATTAAGCAAGACTTGGGTTCTGCACTTTTTACTGTGCAATATAAGCAATAACATTCTAGGTTATACTGATACATGCACTGTCACGTCACTTCAGTGTAAAGCAACTACTTACTTTAAACCCGTATGTGCAATGACTGATACTTATTACCATCAATTTGTATAATATACAATACTGGTACCTACGCTGCATGTATTCATGCACATACTTTTCCTCATTCAAGACTTTCATTTGAATTATTTTTCTTATGTTACCACTATGTGTTTTACTGAATCAAAGATGTAAGTAATCAGTATTGTATGTGTATATAGCATAGTGTATCCCCTATTGAGCATTTTCTGGAGAAATACATTAGCTTTATTAGACTTTACATTTTATATGGTTCTTGTCTTTAGGTCTAGGTGGGTCTGTACAGTCAAACTATGCAATTTTTTCTGGGATCAATAAAGTTTTCTGATTATCTATTCAAATATTTGATGTTACTTTACCATATATGCCTTCGGGGATAAATGCTGAGTGATATGCTTTATTCTAATCAAATACATTTAATTGTAATGTTGATCCTGTGTTAATGTACACAGGACAAGGTCTAATCTCGAATTACTCTAACAATAAAGGAACCAAGTTTTTAAGGAACCAAATGCTGTGGGCACAATGATGAGTGGCTTCTGGTAAAGAGGGAAATAGAATTTGAAATGTGAAGTGTTACTAAGTTGTGCGTTGTGTTCATGCAGGGACATTTACACAAGATCACATCCAAATATTACTAACTGTAACTGTACAATTACGCACTCAGTGTTTTTTATATTCATACTAAATGCCTAAAAGCTGATTAGCTTTTTTTACTTACTGCCCGTTTTTAATATGCCTGCAGCTTTGCAGCTTTGATACAGAAACAGGTATGGAAGTGGCCTGTGATTCACTGAAAGATTTACCAGAATATCAAGGAATGATATAAACACTGCGCTTTGGTCTCTCTTCAGTCCAAACAAACCTGCCATCTATTTCAAAAGCCCGAAGCTCTGCTTGCTGTCTCTCTGCAGACATCTGAAGTGGTCACTCACCTGACGGACAGGGTGAAGTCTCCAGGGTTGCTCTTGCTGGGTCGAGCCAGGAAGCTCCCGTCCACTCCACGGGTCAGCAGAAGGTTCTCAGCCTCCACTCCGGTGATGTTGGGGTGGAACCACCTGTTGACACAATTTCACAAGGCCTTTTCTTACATGGGAAATAAAAGTGAGGATCAATTTAGAACCGATGGTTCCTAAACACTGTAGATCCGCCAGGACCTGCTTTAGGCGAATCCTTCATGCGTCAGCCTACTCATAATTGTTTAACATATTTATCTAAAGTCAAATTGTACGTTTATTTCCCACATGCATGCAGTCCATATATGTAAAATAAGCCACAAAAACGGCCTGTTTTCAAATCAGTTTTTATGATATCAAAAAACCCAATTATTCAAACATCTCTCTAAGGCAGTTTAGCCTCAGACATTCGTTCACTGATTAGCCAACAAATTTAATGGTTATAAATTAGAACTTTGCTGAATTTAATTTGCTGAAGACCTCTATTCAATAGAACACCCAGTAAATTGCAGCCTTCGTGTTTCAGAGACTGATAATGCGATAACGATTCCACAAAAAATCATGTACCCCTAAAAGAAACCTGCCTCAATGGTTAGATACAATAGTAGTCTCACCAGAAACTCAACAAGAGCTGTGACTAATCACCCTGTCAGAAACGCTGTCAGAAATGCAGTTAAATTGAATTTAGGAATATCAGTATTGCAGAGACTGCTATTGCAATAACAATTAAAACAATATATTGTGCAGCCTTACATCTAGTTCCTAGTTCCTTTTAGTATCCGATTTCTTTCTGCTGGTTTGGCAAGAGCACCTGCACTACTCTGCTATGTTGCTGCTCTCATCTCTCAAGCCAAACAAATTATTTAACCCCCCCCCGAAAAAAAAAAACACTCCAAACAAACAAAAGAGATGAAACAGCATCTAAACAGGCTTCAGTTCCTGCACTGGCAGATACTAGATAGTCTCAGAAGTCCAGAAAGACAAAGATGAGATTGCCGAAATGAGTACTGCTTCTCCTTACAAGATCATCTGACAGCTCCTTTTGCTCATAACACATGTGGAGCACCCAAATCCAAAAATCCCCCTGCTCGAGGCAATCTGTCAGGTTTATTTTGGCAGCTATCTGGCAACCCATGCAAACGCAAAGTAATGATAAAAACACTGAAAATAGTAATTGACGGAGGGTACAACATACGACACTCACAGAACATACTTGTATCTGGCTTATCGTCACATTCTTTTAGAAAAAGGGTCAAATAAAATGCAGCTAAACCCGATTTTCTAAGCCCCCTGGTTTGTGACGTGTCCACGAGCTCTAGCTGACAACAGAAATTAGTCCCTGTTAGGGGGGCAGCGCGGTGTGTGTTTTGAGAGTCTGGTTCTCTGGCTTATCTGGATAAAATGTTCTTTCAGATAGTCTAGAAGTGGACGGTTGGTCTAGTGAGGCAAAGAGAGGGCCCATGGTGTCTCTCCCTCTCTCTGATTAGGCTCAACTCGTTGGCTCGTGAGCTAGCCAGCTAGCCGTAGCAAAATTGCTAACGAACGGCAGCAAGTTTGAAAAAGCTCCTTTATAAAGTCTTTTCCGTCGTCCAGGAGGTTCAATTTGGATTTCGGGAGCCAACTGACAGGCCGTACAGCTTTTCCAGTCTGAATAAAGATGACATTACTCCCTCTTCTCCTCCAAATTCATGTGTTTTTGGCCCCTCACCTCCGAGATGTCATCTTCTCCTCCGGAGCTAGTTCACTCGACGACTAGACGACCACAGCCAGCAGAACCAGCCCAATCCTTCATAAAGGACAGGAAAGCCGCCCCGTTCAGAACGGGCTGGTGTGTGTGGACATCTGCTAAGAGAAAACACACACCGAGCGGCAGAGCAGCCCTCCAGGCCTCGGCACGGACTCGGGTTCGGACTCGGACTCGGCTACACAGCGTCACCAGACCTGCGACCAGCCACCGGAGCCCTGCCTGCGCCCCCCAGCGGCCTCCGAGAACCAGGACACCGTGACCAATCCCACAAAATGCCCTAGATAGGGTGCTCCGTAGGGCTCGGTAATGAAGTGCCGTCTATAAGGGCACTCGATAGAGAATACGAGTAATTTGGAACTTGACCACACCACATAGGGCATTTGAGAGTGAATGGTACAACGAAATAATTATATATACATAATGTCTGCCACACTGCCACAGTTACATAAATGTGTGTATATGTTTACACACACATAGTCCATGTATATATACCTATGTGTATATATCTACTTATTATTTTGTATTAAAATTATCATTTCGTTCAATATCTCAATATTTTTCCCTTGTTACTGTATACAATAGTTTATAATAGTTATTCTACAAACTGCTGTTTGTGTTCATTCATAGTGACCTCAGCTGGAATTCCATTTATGTATCTTTTATTTACATAAGCCCAAAAACAGTATTTTTTCGCTATTGTTCTGTTCTCTGACCAAGATTTTAAAAAAAAGGCATAAGTAGGTGCCAGTAGTTAATGTTTAATGAAATTAAATACATTTTGATGAGTAAACTAAGATAAGAAAGATCATTATTTGTCCTGAGGGGCGTTGTGTACCTCCATTTTCCATTGTGTGATGTATATACATGGACTATGTGTGTGTGTGTGTGTGTGTGTGTGTGTGTGTGTGTGTGTGTATTTGCTTGCTGCATTATGAATTTTACTCAGTTACAAATTCTTTTCCCCTTTCAAAAAATACCAATACAGATACAAATAGCAGTTGGTTTGTGTGCGGTCAACTGCAAGGCCTTTGTCATAGAGTCTGAAAGCAGCTGGAAGGAAGACCTTCTGAATCTCTTTGGGTGCCGCAGCCTGCCACTGAAGGAGCTTTTCAGTGCTGTCAGAGTTTCCTGCATGGGGTGGGAGATGTTCTCCAACAGAGACGAAAACATAGCCATTTTCCTGTCACTCACCACCTCCACTGGGTCCAAGGAGCATCCTAGAACAGAGCAGCCTGTCCCCAGCAGAGGTGCTGCCTTCCCAGCAGACCACACTCTAAAAGATGGCTGATGGCACCATATATATGGGTGGAGCATGAGGTCCTGGGTTCGAAACCTACCTCCAGCACCACCACTGGGTCCCTGAGTAAGACCCTTAACCCCAAAGTTGCTCCAGGGAGACTGTCCCCTGTAGTTAGGAGTGGAAGTCGCTTTGGATAAAGGTGTCTGCTAAATGCCATTAATATATGCCAGTCAAAACTGCCACCGACACCTCCCGGCATAACAGCTACA
>JBBMFX010000033.1:10263846-10282345 GCA_037832545.1 Rhabdalestes septentrionalis | reverse complement strand
TGGGTGTGTGTAAAATATTCATGCCCTAATATCTTCACAGTATTCAGTGTGTTGTTTTTTTTTCATGTTTTTTTTTTTCATGTACAAATAAACAATATTTGAAACAAGTTTTTGAAATGGTTTAAGTTGTGTGCCCTGAATCTATAATCTATGAAAGTTTAAAGTTTTGAATGGAATTATGGGAATAAATGAAATTTTCCATATATATATATATATATATATATATATGCAGTGTGGATGTATGTAACTAAACATTTTTTGATTAAATAACCCATGGCCTATTTAGATACTGGACAGTAAGTGAGTGAGTGTATTTTGTTACTCTACTTGAATATTACTTCAGGTTGATTGTACTTTGCATGTTTTTGAAAAATATTTTTATACAGTTACATTCCCATTACATGTTCATAGTTGGTCAAAGGTTTAAAAGCCCACTTTTTCTGTTCTTCTCAGTGACAAGTTCTTGTAATTTTTCTTTTTTTTCATTAATACATCCAATTCCATTCAGATCCAATTGCATTTTGTTCAGTCAGATTGACTATTACTAAACAGACAAAGTTGTCTTAATGAGAAAAGGTACCATAAGTTTATCACACACCACTCCATTGCACCCCCCAACATGCACGTATTTCACATTTTACTTTTAAGTTCTTGAGTCTATTAAAAATGTTTATAGTGAAGTAAATCCGGAAAACAGGTCCCTCATTTTTTTGACTTTTTTCTCTCATCCTGCTGTTCACTGAGGAACTTCATGATGCAGTAAAAAGACAAATATTACTTTCTGCTTTCGAGGATTCAATTATAATTATGAATTACAATGTTTCAATGATTTATTTGCACGGTTTATAGCCTTTTCAATGTTACTCTCCTAATTACACTGAAATAGATTCCTATTTCAGTTTAATTATTAATATTTCAGTCATTATTATTATTATTATTATTATTGACATCAGGGGCCATTTACAATTTGATAATACATGATTTGAATTTATTGGGTATCAGTCAACAGTTAAATGTGGAATTAAGGAAATTGATGGTGAACGGAGGAGAAACCGCGCTCCCACTGGTGCATACCTGTAAGTGCTGGATTGGCTCAAAGTTTTAATAATTGTTTTTCAGGCTGTTTTGGGACTCGTGGCCATTAGACCAACGGGGTTTTAAATGGCATTGCATTTCAATACAAAGGCTTTACTATGGAATTGACCCATCCCTGTGTATTCTTCTCACAAAATGTTGGAGTTTCTGTGGGAATTTGTGCCCATGCGTTCTGCAGAGCATTTATGAGGTCAGGCAATGTTGTTGGACGAGAAGGTCTGGCTCGTAGTCTTCGTTCCAGTTCATCCCAAATGTGTTGTTGGATACGGTTGAGGTCACTCTGAACTCATCCAGCAATGTCTTCATTGAGCTTGGGGCACAGTCATGCTGGAATAGAAAAGGTTCTCCCGTAAACTGTGCCCACAAAGTTGGAACCATGGCTTTGTCCAAAATGTCTTGGTATGATGAAGCGTAACGTTTGCCCCCCACTGGAAGTAATTAAAATGTGTCCCAATACATTTGTCCACATAGTGTATAGATAAATACATGACCGTAGACAAGATTTGTACTTTAATTTCTAAATTTATAACTAGTTATAAATATTTCAGCTTTTATTATTCATAATTATACATATGTTTTATTGGTGTAATTACACAAATGCAGTCTTTGGTGATTTGCTCTATAATAAATCAAGTATTTAATTAATGCTGTGGCATGCAGACGTATATTGATGTGATTATATAAATGTAAATAATAAAAGGTGAAAAATAAGTTCTTGATTCAGAACGAGTCATTAATATCGATTCAAATGTATGCCAAATGAATGTAATACCGCATTTATACTTGTGTAATTATATAACTATAAATAATACAAGGTAAAAATAGTAAAAGGTTCAACATTGCAGTGTGTGGAGAGTTATCCTGTAATAAATGAAACAATTAATTAATTAATGCTGAGGTACTCGTGCAGTAATGAGTGACAGAGGCTCCTCCTCCTCCTCCTCCTCCTGCTTCTGGTCAGAGCGCATGCGCAGTTGTTAATCCCGGTACCCTCCATCATGGCGGCGCGGGGCCATGTGCAGGACCCGAACGACCGGAGACTGAGGCCCATTTACGGTACCGACCCGAACCTGTCCAGCATGGGGACTGTGAGACCTGGCGGGGCTGCGGTGGGCCGGTCCGGCCCGCACTGCCGGGCTCCACTGGCCGAGCCTCAGCCTTGTGTCATCTCATTGCGCCTCTCTATGTCTGTGTTTATTTATTTGCCTGCTTATTTATCTGTTTATCTATTATTACACCGAACCCTCCGCTAGACCGGGCCCGGAGCTCACCCGGGGCGGTCACTCCGCAGAACCCCGCAGAGAGGCCCGGTCAGCGCTGGGGCTCACCGCTGGGTGTCAAGTTAGCACGAAGCTAAAGCTAGCTAGCTCAGAGTCCGCTGATCTGTTCGATTAATTTTTTTATTTCAGGTGCGGTTCGTCCGTTCCACTGCGTCGCGAGCGGTCTTATAGGACGGTCGGTGTGGCTTAGGACGTTCGGTCTTATATAACAATGTTGTAAGGCGTTCGTGTCTTGTAGAACGGTCGGTGTTATAGGACGGTCGTGCGTTACAGGACAACGTTATAGGATCGGGGTGTTTTAGGATGGTCATATGTTATAGGACGGTTGTGTGTCATAAGACGGCGTTATAGGATGGTCGTGTGTTGTACGACTGTGTTATAGTACGGTCGGTGTGCTATAGGACGGTCTGTGTCATGGCACTGTCCGAGGGTGGTCGGGGATTTACAGGACTGGTGGTCTTATATGACAGTTGGTGTGTTATAGGACCGCGATGCAGGATGGTCGGGGTGATATGGCACCGGTGGTGTGTTGAAGGACTGGTGGTCTTACAGGATGGTAGGTGAGTAGTAGGACGGTCACACTTACAGAGTGGTCGTGTGTTATGTGGTGGTCTGGTTTGTGTGTTATAGGATTGTGGTGCAGGACGGTCACCTCACATAAGATAGAAAGTGTATTGGGAAAGAGAGTATGGAGAGAGAGATGCAGAGAGACTTAAGTGTGGGGAGAGAGAGACAGTATGAAGTGGGATATAGGGGGACAGAGTATGGGGAGAGGGAGTGTAAGACTATGGAACAAGAGACAGCTGGGTGAGAGATGGGACAGAGCAATAGATGGGGCCGAGTATGGGGACACAGACCGATGGAGAGATTTACATTCTGTGTGAATAGGTGTCTGGATGACCGGTCCATACTCTGTTGTGAACTCTGCTCTCAGAAATGTCTCGGCAGTGAGAGGTAATGGTGCCCTTTCAGCAGGGTGTCAGACCTGCTCTCTGCTCTATTTCATATTAAATCAAGTCTGGTTAGAAATCCTGTTTCTTGTGAAGTCCATTTACCACTTCACTTCTTGGCTGTTGGAGGCAAACACCAAAAGCAACGTGTCTCTTACTCTTCATTTGTATCTTTTGGCTGTGTTGCATTGCCTCCTCTTGTCTGTATTCTTTGTGACCTCCTCTGGAGCTAATAAGCTTGGATGTGGAAGAGTCCAGTATGGTGAAAAATATCAGTATTGTGAATTTACTGCTATAAATTGCAATTGGGAAGCCTGTCAAGACATTTTGCTGGAATTTAAAAGGCTTAAAGTTAATATTGTTTCAAATGGTCCATTTACTCCCACCATCCATACCGTCCGTATATGGAATAGGATGTGCCAAAAGTCAGATTTTCAAATTGTTTTGTGATGTCACAAATGCAATATGTTTAAATAAATCCTTATTCTGGCAAATGCAGTTTTTTTTTTTAACATGGAGACCTCGATTCCACCGAACACCCAGGAACACTGTGAATGGTTGCGAGGCTCGTTTGCATATTGCAGCCTTCTAGGTGGAGCAGGTTTCTTCTAGGGCTGCACGAGTTATCATCTGCTAATCGTGATTGCAGTCATTTCTGCAATATTGATGATCACAGAAGGCTTCAATATGCAAATGAGATTCTAACCAATCAGTGTTTCCGAAAGGGTGACCAATCACATCTCCAGGTGAGTCACTGGGTGTTCTAAAGATCAGGGTTTTCATGTAATCCAGTATAGATCTTATTTTTACCTGTTAAAGTTGCTGTTTTGTGGCAGCTCAAAAAAATGATTTGAAAACGAACTTTTATTTTCTATAGTTGGACAGTATGGATGAGGAGGAGTAAATTGAAACGATGTACAGATGTTTTAATTCCCTGTAGTGTTGGGAAAGGCATCACAGTATGTATTATTAAAGTTGCATCACAGACATTTTGTCTGTATCAAGCAGCTCTAGTTTGTTTGAAATACTTGGGTCTTGTACCAGAATTTCCTTTTGATGTTACGGGTCATTGGTGTTTCGTGTAATATTGATTCCCTTCTTTAAACAGATCATTGGGAAGTCTGAGACTTGCTCCTCAGTAACTATGTGTTTTGTATCTTGAACCTGTCTGGACGTTGTCTTATTCAGGACCCAGAGTAGGAGGAGCCACGTTTCCCCACTGTGGCCATTCTTGTAGTGGAGGGGGCTCTGTAAACGGACACCTACTGTAGGGGAACGTGCTGTCAGCAGGATTCTGACGCAAACCCATGGAGCTCCTGCTCTGTGAAAACATTCGAATGACAGTTGACAGTTAATCAAATGCAAGTAAAATTGAAGGAGTCTTTTTTTACCCATAATGGCTTTCTCCACCTGAATCAGGAGAATGTGTGAGCGTGAAAGTTGGAAGCAGTGGTGGTTTCTGATTATTTTTGATCTGCAGTCTGTGGTCAGCCAGATTGTTTTTGTAGAAAGGCTGCACTTTGCTGCAGATTAAGGCTGTGCACGATGGTCTGCTTAGTGTTCTCTGTAATACTGAGATTGCAAAAGGCTGCAATATGCAAATGAGCTCCTAACCAATCACAGATTCTGACAGGGTGACCAGTCACAACTCCAGGTGTTACCAGGTGTGTTTTTTTTTGTGTGTAGGTGCAGATGAATTGGGAGCATGACTGGGTGGAACTTACACTGCGGTAGCCAGAATAAGATATATCAAAATGTTTGTGACATCATAAATCTAAGGTTGTTTTTGCATCTCTGCTTCCATATAGGGATTTTATGAATGGGAGGGGTAAATGTACAATTTGAAACAAATATTTACAGACTTTAAACCTGTTTAATTTCAGAAAAGGCATCACGATCACAATCTGCAGCAGTAAAATCGCAGTACTGATGTGTTGCCTGGTTATTGTAGGCATGTTGCCGGTCTTCTCTCTGCTTCAGCCTCTCATGCCTCTTTTTGCAGAAAGCCAGCTATGCAAGCGTCAGCAGAGCTCGCAGATTGAAGCAGCTGCATCTAATTCTGAATTCCGTTTGGGCACAAATTTTTCGGAGAGAGATGTGCACAGCTTCAGTAGTGGAAAGCGTTGTAGCTGTTTCAATAGTGGGTGGTTAATTGAGTTAGTCGTCATGGTGATATCGGTCCTTGTAATACAGAAAAGGCTGCAATATGTAAATAAAGCTCTGCCCAATCAGTGTTTGACAGGGCGACCAATCACGGCTCCAGGTGAGTTACTGGGCGTTCCGAATTAATCTATTAGTGTAATCAAACAGAAGTCTGGTTTACACAAAGACCTCGTTTCATCAGAACACCCAGTAACTCACCCAGAGCTCATTTGCATATTGCCGCCTTATTTGTTTACAGTGTTGCAAAGATCATGTTCCTGATTGCAGACGATATATTTTGCAGCTTCAAGAAGGTAACACTCATTTACTGTGTGCCATCTGGCTAAAGCTAAATGCATTTAAAGATCACATCTGCTTCTAGCGAACTACATAGGTATAATAAGCCAAATGAACTCAGTACTGAGAACTCAGTGCTATAGCTCACAATTTGAGCAACATTTTCTATGATTTTATTGGCACCTGCAAGAGAAGTGGGACTCCCCACCTTCTCTAATCCCAAATTAACCCCTGGTTGTAATGTATACCCAATGCAGGGTTCAGTGAGAGCTTAGCAGAGGTGCATGAGGCCAAGGCATGAGGAGCATAAATCAGGAGCAGCTTTTGGCTCCAGGACGGCTGGGCATAAATTGCAGAAATGCAGCTGCAACGTGACGCCAGCAGCTTAATGGTGGTGATACCAAATAAATCAGAAACCAGATTCTGAGGCTGATTGAATAAAAACGAGTAATAATAATTGTAGTTTTGTTTTACTGTTTTACTGAGAAGCGAATTCACCAGTTTTATGTAATTGGCTAATGTATTTAGTAGGGCGAGCTGTCTATCATTTTTGAAGCAGCAGAACCCACATGGCTTAGAACTGTGCACAATATGTAAATGGTCCTCTAATCCAATCAGTGTTTCTGACTGTCACTTCTGTTGCCAGGATAAGATGTATTTAAATGTGTTGGCTTTGTGGCATCACAAAACTATATTTTTAGCTCATATTCCATAAATGGATCTGTATGGACGGGGGAGTAAAACATACCATTAGAAACAATATTTACAGACTTTAAGCCTTTTTAATTCCAGAAAATAATCATATGTGTCCTTTAATATCTTGAAAGGCTTCACAGTTGCAATATGTAGCAAAACATTGCAATACAGATGTTTTGTGCATATCATGCAGCTCTACTGGGCAGTGAGTTTTAGACTTTTTACGATATATACCAATATGTAATGCATTTGGTTCTTCAGGGACCCCGTAATGGCCAACATTAAAACACAGCAGCACAGACCGAACCCATTCAGCTACACACAGGAGTCTTATTTATTTTTAAGAATATTATTTATTGATCATTTTCGTCCACGCTGTACTGAGGGGTGGCACACCAGAACTGGCACTTAAATATACTACGTTCATATAGGTACAACAACACAGCAGGCGAACCTGATCATCCTCCCATCACAGTTCAGCTTTGTTACATAGGGCGATATTGAAGCAAACCATTTTTTAAGAACAAACGTTTTTCAAATGATCTAGCGGTTAAGGTATTTTAATGTGTAGTAGTAAAACTTTATAGTATTACAGTGTTTCCGAAGGATTAAGAGGTTTGGTTTAGGGGCGGAGTGTCTGAGAGGGTCGGTGAGGTGTGTTTGATTTGGGCCAGAGGTGCATTTTAGTTTTGCTTGTTGGATTTGGTCTTGGTCATTGAGTTTCCGACAAACAAACTGATAAAAGCTCTCTGAGGCACTTTCTCAATTAATTAACTTGTTTGTTTGCTTTAAGTAGAATTCAGCTTTTGCTTTAAAAAAAGCCGCTTACTCGTTTTGTTTTTCTTTGTGGTAAATATAATCTCATGTATTTTATTTTTAAGTAACTGTTAAAGGCTGTCCAAAGCACTTTATTCGTTTGTTGTAAACAGAATACGGCTTTCATCAGTCGATCAATCTGAAAGGCTCTGCCAGGCACTTTCAGTTTGTCTGCTGTGAACAGAAAACACTTTTCTCATGTATTTCTCAGTTTTCTAGAACGGTCTACAGCCTAATCTGTGAAAAGACAATCCAGCCAAAGTGCCATCCTGAGTCTGGCTGCGTCGGGAAATGTATAACAGCGGACCGTCATTGTCTCCTCTCTCGTCCAGTTAATTTTGGCCTCCAGCTGTCGTGAAGAATGGTCTTATGCATTCTTTCAGTTTTGGCCTGAGGGAGTGAGAGCGGTCCTGTTGTCATAAAAGTGAAACAAGAGTGTGATCACACAGACAAAAAGGCTGTTAAAGTGAGTGGTGTCTCATACTGAAGCACATGTAATTTTTGTCTTAAGGAATATCTGTCGCGTTCCCCACAGGAACAGCCCTCTGTGGTTTTCTGGTTTTGTTGGTCTCCAAGACTGCATTAATGATCTTCTGGGAATTCTCTCTGCTAGAATCTCTATAAACAGTTTGTTTGTGTTTATATTATATGTGTATAAACACAAACGCACAGTAATCTGTGCATTTTAAGTTGGCTTATCTACAAAGTAGTAGCAGCGAATCAACTTTAGTGTGAGCTTGTGTGTGTGTATTTCATTTATATATAAATTCATTTTGGCTTATTTCTGCTGCTGCTGTTTTCCTAGTTCATGGTTCAACACAGTAATGGGCCAAGATCTAATTTTTCCAGTACCGAACCGATTCCGATACACAATTGTTGCAACTGATACAGATTCCAATATAAGTCGTTTTACTGTAATATTTGTAATATTTGTTAATCGATCTAATTAATTAATATTTGTTGTAATGTTTGTTAGTAAGGTTAAATCCTCTAATAAGTGCGTGGTAAAATCATTTATTCTAATAGCAAAAATATACACAACTACACTGAATTTAAAGGCATTACAAAGGATTTTATTTACACTTCAGAAAAAGGTTGCGGCAATAGCTGTAAAATGTTGTGTTTAAGATACACTGTGACCTACATATGAACCACTCAAGCAGAACAAAGACTGTTTAACTCCTGAACCAGTGAAGAAACGGGAGCAGATGATCAGGCGGTGATCAGTATACTGGTGGTGATGAATGCTGAGTGGTTGGAACTCCTTTATGGTCCTGTAACCTTTAGGCACTTTGCAGCCTATGGCAGTAAAACATTTTTTTCAGTGTCTTTCATTTAAACTACTCAATATCCCAAAGATAACACAGTTTGACGGAAAATATTATTTTTGAACCAACAAGGTGATTCAAAGCAAAATATAAAGAATAGGGGTTGCTCAATATTTTGCACAGTACTATGTACAATATCTCATGTTTCAGTAATGGTCATGGTCTGTTGCACATTCTAAATATATTTCTCTTCTCTTAGATTACCTTGACAATGGCAATAACAAGATGGCAATCCAGCAGGCTGATAAGCTGCTCAAGAAGCACAGAGATCTTCATTGTGCTAAGGTGAGTGACCAGGTGCCTGAAACCCAGACTTGTAAAGTTTAGACTGTCTAATCAGTTAAAAGTTCTGTAATGTCATGACAGCCAGTTTATATACCAGATTCACAGACCCATTTGATTCAGTTCAGTCAGGTCGGACACTCACAGGTCTGCTTAGAAAGACTGCAAATCCAGCTTGGACAAAGCACTGTAGGAAACTGACAATTTCTTACTCTACTTACTCTGTATTGTTTGTCATGCAGATTGCAGAATATATACCTTTCCTGTTGCATGTCAGTCAGATTTAGAGCAATGTTTTTAGGCTCCATTGTAAAAAGCCTGTGTCTTAAAACACTGTGGTGGAATATCATGTACTCTGAATCTCTGTTACAGACCCTGTTTTCCACTCCACGTTATATGATCTATTATCTGTGATTATAATCAGTTTTGAAAAAACTAAAAAGATGAGAATTTCCTACATGTTGGAATAATAAGGGGTCAAATATTTATGTATGTATATTTATATAATAAACATATATAATTGAGTTCCCTTAATTGTATGCAGTCTATTGACATAGTTAGATATGAGTAAAAGGACTGCAGCTCTTGTTTAATTTTTTTACATGACAAAATTATTGCTACTATTCCTTAGCTAAATACAGTGAATTTCCTTTGGTGTGGTATATCAGGTTAAAACTGGTGCTTTGCTGCTGTAGGTCCTTAAGGCTATTGGCCTTCAGCGCACTGGCAAGCAGGATGAAGCTTTCTCCCTCGCCCAAGAGGTGGCCAGCCTGGAGCCCACTGACGACAACTCGCTTCAGGCCCTCACCATTCTTTACAGAGAGATGCACCGACGTAAGTGGCTACATACAGTTTTAGTGCATGTCAAGGCTACAGTCGGAATCCAGAACAATCCCGCTAAACCCATCATTTTCTGTATCTTTTTGCATATCAATGAATGGAAAAATACAAACATAGAATCAACAGCACATGACTCATGGGCTGAAAGACTTGGTGGGAAAAAGTAAATTAGTTGATAGTTCATTTCTGACCAGTTAACCTGACGCTTTATGCAATGGATTAGTTAGAACGTGATTACTGTAAATTCAGAGAATATTCTTTTTTTCCATATTGTTTAAGGCTGCCACCACCACGGATTTTCTATTGATTTATGTATGGATTGTGTGAAGTCATTTAATATAAGCACTTATTTTTCCTCCAAAATATGATTGATTAATGGCTTTAATAATGTGTATTTAATAAAGTATAAAATGTATTTTAAAAGCTACTGCTAAATCCACGACAATTGGGGATTAACTAACCAGGAATAGACCACATTTACAGTGTGTTCTTACAGTTTTCATCCAGAATGGCACCAGTGTGTTTTCACTTGAGATGCACAGTGAACAAACCAACCGTTTTTTTAAATGAATGAAAATTGGGTATTTTGGAATCTGGAATCTGCTCTGAGCGCAAGGATTTTTTTAAAGATTAGAGTATTGACTGGAGCTGACCATCAGCTGGAATGAAAAACCACTGATGTCACACGGACATAAGTGACACAGGGATAAAGAAGGAGAAAAAAACATTCATTATAAGCAGTTGTAAAGATAATGAATTAAGCCAAGTCTGGATAATTTATTGACATTGGCCAGTTGCAGCAGCTCTAACGTTCCTGTAACGTGCTGTTAAGTGTATTTTCTCTCTCTCTTTCTCTAGCGGAGTTGGTGACCAAACTGTATGAAGCAGCAGTTCGGAAGGTTCCCACTAGTGAAGAGTACCACTCCCACCTCTTCATGGCTTATGCACGTGTTGGGGAGTACAAGAAAATGCAACAGGTAGAGCATTCTCCTCTTCCCCATAGCTGTGCGGCCCATGGACCCCAGGCATCTTTGTCTTTCAGGAAACACAAACAAAAGCACCTCTCATAAGTCTGTCTATAACCGTTTTTCTTTTTTGTCTGTAACAGGCTGGGATGGCCCTTTATAAGATTGTCCCCAAAAATCCTTATTATTTCTGGTCTGTCATGAGCTTAGTAATGCAGGTATGTGGGCTTGAGAAATGCTGATACTCATCAGTGAACTAGTACATCAAACACAAACAGTTCTCAGATCTCCTAACGTGTTTCTCCAGGCCATCTCTGCACAAGATGAGAAGCTCTCCCACACCATGTTCCTGCCTCTTGCTGAGCGCATGGTAGAGAAGATGGTCAAAGAGGAGAAAATTGAGGCCGAAGCAGAAGTATGTGCACAGTTCCTGCATTTTCTGAGCTTCAGCTCAGTGTGAGTGGGGAGTAATACAGTTTCGTTCTTGTTTGTTTCAGGTGCAGCTGTATTTCATGATCCTGGAGCGCCTGGGGAAGTATGTAGAGGCACTAGAAGTGGTACGGGGACAGCTGGGAGGTAAGAAGGGACAGTGAAAGAGATCCATAGTTCCTTACTCCCAAAAGTAGACACATTTTACTGGCAGTATATTGACTGACCCTTTCCTCAGATCGATATCATATTTGGGGAAAGGTTTTTTAACATGAGAGCCTTTCAAAGGCCAAAATTATTAATGTGCGTGTGTGTTTGCCCTCAGAGAAGCTAACCAGTGAGCTGCAGAGTCGGGAAAACAAGTGCATGTTACTTTACCGTCAGCTGAAGCGCTGGCCTGAATGCAACGCCCTGTCCTGCAAGCTCCTTCTCAAAAAGTAAGCCTGCCACCACCATGCTTTCCTTAGCTAGCTGGAAAGTTTGTGTACCACCCGAGTGGCCAAAAAATCTCTAATGTTCATATGCTTTTAGTTAATGCATTACCATTGAGTTTTCCTTCTTGGTACTCCTATGTCTGTCTTTTTAGTGACTGATAGAAAACAATGATCATTTTAATATAAATAGAAAATTATTGTGATCAGTTATCTTGTAATGTAATTCAAGCATATTAATTTCTAATACTTCTGATTAAAATTCAGGTTGGGCAACTGAAAGGCTTGTAAGAAACACGAGTGCTAGAATTAGGTCTTTATTAATGACCCCTTCCTCTATTCTTTCCCATTCTGCAGCCCTGATGACTGGCAGTTCTACTTAACGTACTTTGATTCCTTATTCCACCTCATTGACCAGAGCTGGACACCACCCGAGGAAGGAGACCAGTGAGTGTCCTCAATACTGAAGTGAAATCCCGTTCTACAATCTAGGGCTGCATGATGGGGACAAAATATCAGGCTTTCCATTACAATGACACATAGTGAGAGTCCTTTTAAATATATAAAAGTACTCCCATCACTGTTTTTCTTTTTTTTTTTTCGTATTAAAAATCTATTAAAAAAGAGATTTACATATACCAGTCTTAAAGGCAGAGTAGCAGAAACTGCCTGCTTAATGGGAATATGATCATATAAGAATGAAGTATGATGTATAAGTAATTATAATTTTTGGTGTATAAACCAAGACAAACGTGATCGAAAACAAATCAACAGAAAGAACAAGCAGGAAATGCACTCAAACTAAAATCAGGACCTGGAGCTGTGATTAGTCAGCCTGTCAGAAACACTGTGTATGTTTACAGGCTTACTTGTAACTTGCAGCCTTCTGTATCAGTCTTGCAGAAACCGATCTCGCCATAACGCTTAACATGTGATCTGTCATTGTCAAGCAGATGCTTTTATGTGGTGACAGGATATAAGTGGTTGATAGTGACAGTATTGACCCGTCACAGATGGAGGTGTATGTAGCATTAGCAGTTGCTCAGGCCGTACTTTGCAAATGACTCGAGCCACCCCTTGTTTCTTTATATTTTGCTTTGAATTACATTGCTGGTGCAAAAATACTATGGCATGTTGAGTAGATCAAATGAAAGAAATGGAAATAAAAGTTTTACTGCAAAAGGCTGCAAAGTGCTGAAAAGTGCCCGTTACTTAGGACTGCGTAAAATAAACAAAAGTCCGACTTCTTTGTGGCAAAATGTGAAGAAACAATGGATGTCTTGTGATGATTGCATGGTACTTGTTCACCACCACTTAGATGAGACTAATTAATTAGATCAGTTAATTAAGTACTTTGAGAAGAAAATTGTCATAGTCTTAGCTGGTTTATTTGATTAGTGAGCTACAACTAACATCTTCATGTCCTCTTTTGCATTTTGTCCTGCCCCCCTCCATGTGCTGTAGATGTACGGAGGGTCAGGTGCACTGTTCAGTGTCCCAGGCCATCAGTTTTGTGGAGGAGCGGTCAGCAGCAGAAGAGGTGAAGGAGTCCAGGCCGTTGAGGGGCCCATACCTGGCCCGTCTTGAGCTCATCCGCCGCCTCAGGCAGAGGGGCTGCCCGGAGGAGCAACAGCTAGGTATGGAGGAAGTGTTGTGCAGGTTAGACGAAGGGTTTTCCCCCATCATTGTTACAGTAATATCAGGTAATAATAAGATTGTAAATATCTGACCTGACTCAGTTTGTTTAGGATACTTCAGGAAACATTTTAGACAGTTCAGTACATACATTATTTGATTGAATTGGAATTGTCTATTTTATTCAGGATTATTAAAGAAAATACATTGAAAAATTTACTATTTACAATATAGTAACACATTTCTTTAAATTGCTATATTTTCTTGTAAAAAATATTGCATATTGATTTAGATGAATCCGTATAAACTTATATAAGGAGTATAATGGAAAAAATAGACACTTGAATTCATTAAGATTGATCCATTAGGATGCCTGCTGCCACATTTGACTACTAAGCAGTTCATTAGATCGATGCTTTGCAGGAATGCCTCTTGAGCTGATGTTCCAGTACTTTGTGAAGTTTGGAGACAAGCCATGTTGTATCACGGACCTGAAGGTCTTTCTGGACCTCCTCACTCCGGACCAGTATGTCCAGGTGAACATGACATCCTCCAATCTGGTTGGGGCTTTCAGTAATCTTTTTCCAGTAGGAGCTCACTCATTTTCTCCACACCCTTTGTGCCTTGCTTAGCTGCCAAGCACAACCAGTAAAACATTGTAAAAATGCTATTTACGGCTTGGTATGTTCCCTCGGAGCAGAGGGATCGCTCAACGCAGCAGACAAGCCCCTCTGAGGTTTCCTAACTCCCCTGTTTGTGGCTCAGTTCATTAACAGGCTGACCGAGGTGGTTCCTCTTGGGGCAGCGGGTGAGGATGATGTGGCCTTGCCAGGAGACACTCGTGCTCTGCAGAGGCATCTATGTGTGGCACAGCTCGGTCGCTGCCTGGGACTACAGCATGCCTTGGACACCGAGAGCAAATTGGCCCTCATCCGGGAACTCAAGATCCACTACCACCACGGCTTACAATTTGGTAAACCTCTGCTTGAAAGCTTAATGGGGAAGGTCTCATATTTTTCATTTAAAAAAAAACAAACAAAATAAACAAACAGGCCACTTTGGTAACGGTCATTATTGGGTTTTCCTAATTCAATACGCTTATTTTTATAACTGAAATTGGGCCAGCCATTAGGACATTTAAAATAATTATTTCAAGCCAAATTTGATTTGGTAAAATCGTAATGGTGCCACTTTGGAGACTGGCACTGCTAATGTTTATTTGCTAGGACTTCAACAATTTCCAAAATACTAAAGGAACCGTGATAAATTATTTCTTGCCTCTGCATTCCCACATTTTATCATAGATAACTTGATGAATGGATTTCTCTCCCTTAATATTAGTTATTTAGGGATGAGTATCCACATCCACATTTACTGTTCATAAGGTTTATTATTATTATTAGAGGTTAATTTTGGTGTCTTATCTCCTGCAAGGACATTTGAAATGTTTCCATGGTTCCAATCTTGACACATGCATTAAATGATCAGAGCCTGAGCATTGATCATTTATAGTTGAGTTTTGAAGTCGGGTCACCTCAATAAATGAATAGGAGAAAGAGCCAAGGGTTCAAGTCACTTTGAGAATCAATGCGGAGAGAGAGAGAGAGAGAGAGTCTCTTTAGTGAGCATTGTTACGTCACCTCACTCTGCCGGCTGTGGCACTGATGTCCGACGTTCTGGATAAGAGCTTCTGCTAAATGCCGTAAATGTAAAAGTGACGGCATGGAGCAGCCAAAAGC
This sequence comes from Rhabdalestes septentrionalis, assembly GCA_037832545.1. Lineage (NCBI taxonomy): Eukaryota > Metazoa > Chordata > Actinopteri > Characiformes > Alestidae > Rhabdalestes > Rhabdalestes septentrionalis. The sequence goes on along the minus strand of JBBMFX010000033.1, from coordinate 10,267,420 downwards.
TGCATCACGGAGTAAAAAGCAACCATCGAAAGCTAAAGAGACGTCAAATCAAAAAGCATTTAAGACACTAAATCACCGATCAGTGGTGAAAGACATTGTATATAAAAGAACACAAGGTTTAAAAAAGAAAAAAAAAAAGGCCCCTGAGCACATTTTATTGCTTAGGCTGTTGCCGGTTATCCAGCGAGCTCCTAGCCAGCTCATTTAGCTGATTCTGGCCATTTATGGGCATGTTTAATCTGGTAATTTATACGAACAAGGATGTGTGGACAAAGTTAAAATTTGAATTGTGAATGAGTGTTGCTCTACATTACAATAAGTTCTTTTCTCTCCTTCTATAGGGAAGTCCTGTTTAAAGACAGAGCTCCAGTTCTCTGATATGTACTGCCTCATGGCTGCTCATGTCTACATAGACCTTTGGATGGAGACCGGTAAGCTTTGTTCTCCTAGTTTTCTGTTGGATTAAGTCATGTCAAGTAGGTTTTATTTCTCATGACTGCCGTATACACACAGTACTTGGAAAAAATGAAACAACGATTCTCCAGGACCACGGAGCAGAACAGAACAGAATACTGTGACAATGCAACTGTACAATTGACAGCTGCTACAGTGAAGATCAGGACAGTATTTGACCGGTAGTGTTTTTTAGCATCAGAGATGTGCAAAGATGCAGAATAGGAGTTACATGTACAGAAAGTGCAAAGCAGTAATAAATGGTTGTGCAAATTGTTCTGACTATCAACAACTTGTTTCTTCCTGTCTTTATAACTTGCTTTTTTTTAATGTTTCCTGTTTGGATTGCGTCTTTTAGGCAATGAGCAGATGTTGTGGCAGTGTTTAGGACTTCTTGAGGAAGGTCTTGCCCACAGCCCCTCCAATGCCCAGTTTAAGCTGCTCCTCCTGCTCCTGTTCTGCCGTTTGGGCGCCTTCGAGCCTGTTGTGGATCTCTACTCCAGCCTAGACGCCAAGCACGTTCAGCACGATACCATAGGGTGATTGTCCAGCTCATACTCCACTGTGGAATAGCTAAAAGTGCTTCAACGTGTTCAAGTTGTTTGACTCCATTTATTTACAGATACTTACTGACTCGCTATGCAGAGTCCTTGGGCCAGTTTGCTGCTGCTTCCCAGTCCTGTAACTTCTCTCTCAGGTTTTTTCATTCAAACCAGAAAGATGTGAGTCATGTTTTGCCCAATGAATGTTTACAATCTGTTTTATACCTGGGTCCTGTTTGTCAAAACGTTGCTCTGTTGCTGTCATTGCAGACCTCAGAATACATCATTCAGGCATATAAGTATGGTGCATTTGAAAAGATCCCAGAGTTCATTGCCTTTAGGAACCGCCTGAACAACTCGTTGCACTTTGCCCAGGTGCGCACGGAGAGGATGTTGTTGGACCTCTACCTAGAAGCGGACATGTGAGTTTTGTTGATCTGGTGAATCCAGCTTTTAAGCCTCCCGCATGCCTGTCTCATTGTATGATGGTTGTGCTGATGGTGGTGGCCTGGTGGGTAGGACAGTCACCCCTGGAACAGGAGGTCTAGGTTTGAACCCCACCTTCAGCATACCATAACTGGGTTACAGAGCAAGACCCCCAAGTCGCTCCAGGGACACTGCTCCCCTGTAGTTAGGGAATGGAAGTTGCTTTGGATAAAAGCACCTGCTAAATGCTGTGAATGTAAATGATGCTTGCTGCTTTGTCCATTATGTGATCATAAGGATCAGAACATTTTCTGATAAAAGGTGAAGCTGTTTGAAGTTCAGACTATGTCAAAAATGATGTTCCACAATTATCCTAAAAAACCAAGTTAAATATTTTGAATAGATGTCATATTAGCAAGTAGCAGTAGATGCTACAGCTTCACATTCCATAAGCAAAGGCTTGAATCTGCTCTTGACCCACATTTAGAGAATGAAGACTCAAATCTGAGGGAGCAAACTAATGTTTTGTGTGCAGGTGTCTTATCCCTAAAAACATCTATAAAATATGTATGATACATATTGAACCAGTATAACAAAAACAAATCTAGAAACCTCACCCAACTTGCCCACAGCTTCAAAATAACAAGCACACACACACTGACAGATTTTTTCATCTTACATGTTTTGTGTCCAGATCATCCACCTTAGAGGAAAGTGTGAAATCTATGGCTCTTTGTCCTGAAGAAGACGACATCCCATGGGACAACATAAGGGACAACCGCGATCTCAGTGTCTTTGTCTCCTGGAACCCAAAAGACCGGTACTAATCTCTCACTCCCTGCAGTATATCTCCTTGATGCTCAGAGCAGTGCAGGTTAGAGTTTTATTTCAGCGCTGCTCTGTATGGACACCATGTCATTCCTTTTTTTCGTAATACTAAATATCAGCCACAATATTAAAACAACAACATTGAACATTGATGATCTGGTTCCAGTGTCCCCTCTGGAAGGGGGTGGTTTACTTTATTAACCAGTGAGTGAACCATCAGTTCTTGAATTCGATACTGGAAGCAGAAAAATGGGTGAAAGGGCCTGAGACAGTTTGAGAAGAATGTCCAGGAAGAATATCTGTGATGTCTAGATGACTGAACATCCACACATCAGGTCTTGTGGCTGGGGTGGGGGTTGGGTTTCTATTAAGCAGTGGTCAGAACTTACCAATAGTGGAAGCACAAGGAAAGAACCATCATCAGGACCCTGATAAAATTAGTCATTGTGTATGTCGTGTTCCCTCTCCAGGCAAATGAATGAGGAGCACAGGCAGCGCTCTCTAGAAGAGGAAGCCTTGTGGCTGAAAATCCGCTCTCTAACTCTGAGACTGGTGGGCTCTCTTTCTGGACTTTGTCACCCACCGTCGGTGCGCAACTCTGAGAAGACCACAGAGAACGGTGTGGCGGCCAAACCCTCGACCCTCCAACCTCTGCTGTCCCAGCTGGAGAGCACGCTCAGCCAAGCAGCCCAGTTTACTGACAAGCACTCGCAGGTGAGCAACTGTGAAGAACCACATCACTCATTAAACTCGCACTCCATGATTCCTTTCTCCTGTTTAGACTTTAAAGTTTCTCCCGTGAACTTGAAGCCAACACAGCTTCACACACAGGTTCAGTTTCAGCATGCTGAAGATAAAGACATAAATCCAAGGGGAGAATATGATTCAGAATTCAGGATAAATCTAGTGGGGCTGTAGCCGAATACTCGAATATTCGAGTATTCATTTGGTGGGATGGCATTCGAGTTTTCATTTTGAGATTCGAGTATTCGAAAGGAAAAATTTTTTTTACACGTGACGAAACCAAGCGCGTCTAGCTGCAGACTGCAGGAGAGTGGAGCTCCACTCTTTTACAACCCATGACGTCAGTTATAAAACTAGTGGATAAATACGTAAACTCCGTAATACAGCATTTTTCAGTTTTTTCATAATATTGACACCACATATTTAATGTTAACAATTAATATTTTGTTATATATTTTAGTTCATTTATTCGACTCCCATTAAAAACTCTATGACCTTTCCAATGAGCCCGAGCACGGAGTTCTCCTCCACCCAGAACCGGAGAAACTTTCCAATGCGCTCCGGGTCTAACGGTGCATTTC
>JBBMFX010000033.1:10243465-10259680 GCA_037832545.1 Rhabdalestes septentrionalis | reverse complement strand
CAGAAAAGCGCCTCCAAAAAACCCATCTCTCGTGTTATGGTGTCATCGCACATCTCTCTCTCTCTCTCTCTCTCTCTCTCTCTCTCTCTCTGCCTCTCTCTCTCTGCCCCTCTCTCTCTGCCTCTCAGTCTCTCTCTGCCCCCTCCTTGCCCTCTTTCATATCTCACACCCCCTCTTTCACACACAGGCACGCACAAAACTCACCACTGCTTCAGCACAACCATCTACGGTGCTCTGAGCCACCGATCAAGTGAATCCAGATGTTCCTTATATTCCTCGTGAACTAGATAGAAATAAGCAATTTTAGAAGAACTACTCTATAAATTATTGTATATAGCGTGAAGATCCGAGAATATCCCCCCCCCCCGACCTTCTTATTGCCAGAATTAAAGGTGAATTTGCTTTGTCCTCCTTTGTCCCTGTCTGATGTCGTCGTCTCACTATTACTACCTAGCTGTAGATGCCCCTCTGCCCCTCTGAGCTGCTTCCAGGGAGACGAGCGTCGGCCGTTTCTGTGCAGCGTCTTTTTTTCACAGCTTTGACGTGCCTTGCATGGAGACGTGGCAAGGTGTCAGTGTAGCCGTTCTCAGTGCAATCGATCAGTGCTGCTCCGAGTGGGACTTGCCGAGGCTTCCAGCTGCACCAGCAGCAGACTGTGGGTGGGAGGAAGGAGTGAATGTTTTCCACTTTTGGCAGTTTTATTTTACTTCTCGCTACACAGGGTGCTTGTATTGGGCACCGGTTTAATTTGTGGACCTGTTTATATAACGAGGTCCATCCATCTTGCGAGATGTAGCTTCCCTGCCTGCGTTTTATTGCACCAAACGAAGGAACCGTCTACACAAAGTAGCACCGACTGCTTCAATTATAGGGCTCTAATTACATAAAGACCTTCTCAAACGGTGATCCCGTGGATGTTTTGTCAAAAGAAAAGGCTCCACCGGGGCCGGCAGTGGATTTCAGTTGTTAAAGGGGGACACTTTTTTTTTTCTTTTTTAAAGTTATGTTTACTTATATACTGTTTTGGAAAAGAATATGTAACATTGCACTGAGGTCCCTAAAATTGTGAGGATTTTTTTTTTTAATTACGTAATTGACATATATACCAAAAAAAGGAAAAAAAAAAATCATCATTATGAAACACAAGCAGCTGAGGTGGACTTTGTTGTTCATTTTATTTTATATATATATTTTTCTTCTGTAATAAGGGGAGTGCAACAACAGATGCAAGTGTTTACATATTGCTTTAGGGTTCATAGTAGGAATTTCATATTTATGTGGGGGAAGGGGAGGGGTGCTGCAGCGATCAGCTTTGCTCTGCTTGGAGTCGTTTGGGTAGAGGGGTCAAATGTTTGTTTCTTTCTTTCTTTTTTTTTCTTTTTTAATTATTTCTCTTCTCTGATGAGCGGAGGTGGATAGTTGGTCGTGTGAATGGACTGGCGTTCCGATGCCCAACCCTCAGAGCTCTCCGGACTCCTGACAGCGTTTCTGGATGGAAGAGCTCAGTGGGAGATGCGCAAAGAGGTTGACAATCCATCATGATTTTTTTTCCCCCCCAATTTGTTAGGAAAAATGAAAATTTAATAAAAACACTGGAATGTGAAAGGATGTTTTTTAATAAAATGTAAATGGAAAAAAGGAGCTGTGTACAGTTGATTTGCTGTTACTTTTTGGAATGTAATCCTTGATTATAATGAATAACCTCCATCATCATTGCATGATTCAACCCTGCAAGTGTTTAATAAATTTTATAACTTGTAAATGATGTGGCAACATTATACTGTTACTGTGTTCTGTTTAAATATACAGACCCTTTCCAATGTATTAGTATAATCATGGGAAAAAATATTTCTTCGCATAATTCCATTCAAAATGTTAAACTTTGATAGATTATAGATTCAGGGCACATAACTTAAATGATTTCAAGTACTTAGTTGGTACTTTGTACATAATTCAAAAATATTAGAATACTGTGAAGACATCAGCCCAAATTAGATCAGTGGATATCAATGGAAATTCTAGTGAAAGGCAAAATGTGGCAGGAGTCCTCCCTTATTCCACTCTTTCTGGATTTCTGACAGATTCTTGAATCTTCCATGTCCTACGGTCATCCCTTCTGCTGGTGCATCTTCTCCTGCCACATTCTGCCTTCCAGTATACTTTCCATTGATATGCTGGACACAGCACTCTGTGAACAGCCAGCCTCCTTCGCTATAACTTGTGGCTTACCCTTCCTATGGAGGCAATCAATTATGCTCCTCTGGCCAGTTGTCAAGTCTGCAGTCTTCCCCATATTGAACCTAACTAAGACAATTGAACAAAAGTAAAGCAAATTAATGACACCTGAGCAAACCTGTGCAGGTGTTTTGAGTTTAGGAGATGAGTTGTGTGTGACATTCAATTTACAACATTCATGCCCTGTAAAATTTCACAGTATTCTAATTTTTGGAATTCCTGTTTTCGTGGGTTTTATGAGCTGGAAGCCCGAATTCTGTACAAATAAACTACCGAGTACTTGAAATCATTTAAACTATGTAAATAAATCAACTTTTCCATGATCTTCTAATTCATTGGAAAGGATCTGTAGATTATGGGCAAATATGCATCGAAACCTGAACACACTGGTGCCAAACGCCAGGGCTGTGGGGGAGGACAGGCTCGGACAGGTTATTTAGCTTAGCAGGAAAACTCTAGCTTTGAGGAAACTTGAGAAACTGTTTTTTTGGGGGAATACAAATGATAACATGACACTCATACAGCCATGGAAAGAAACTTTTTTTTCTGGTTATTGCTTTGAAACGTGTGGCCCGTTGTGGGAGTGTGTCTGAGTAAAGTGTGCCCGTCATTGTTGTTTTCTACATTATTTATACTTTTTACACTATTCAAAATTCCAATTCCAAGAATTTAAAACATATATTATACCCTGAAAATGTTGAACTACCCAACACGCTTACATTATTTTACAACTGCAACGATTAAAACTAATAGGAGCGGAGTGTGTGCATGTGTGATTCTGTTTCATCCATCAGAATCTGAATCAGGAGTGAAGCTGCTGGAAACACTGCTGCACTCAACACATTTTTTACACACACACTGCAATATTTCAGAAAATAACAGACACCTGTGGACTTACACACGCACCGCTGCAATTTGTAAGTAGTTCACAGAAAAAAAAAGTGATCTCTAATTTTCCATGGCTGTATACGGTCACTACTGGTGTGAAATGTGTTCTAGTAGTGTCTAGGACCAGAACTTGCCTGTGGGTGACTGGGTGGTGCTGTCGCCTCAGCAAGAAGGTTCTTGGTTCTATTCCCGGCTGAGGGTCCCGTTTGTTCCTTCCACTGAGCTCCAGGTTCCCCCCATTGTCTAAAGAGCTGCACATCAGGTATGCGGATAATAATACGATGGCCCGATCTGACTTGCGTCTGTTGAAGGTTTTTCTTTGCCTTGCGCTGGGATAGACCCCACACTGGTTAAAAATTGGATGATGATCAATGGATAGATTTGCCCTACATCAGACCAAAGTAGTCTGCTCCTCAGACCGCTTGACACGAGCACAAAAGGTGTCAGTGTGTATGGTGAGCTACATCTTTTGAGTAAGATTATAACGTGAGTGACTTCCTAACTCAGACTGCATTGGTGTTATTAGTCAATCAGTCTTCAGAAGGCTAAACACTGACCGTTCATTATGACACCTGTAGGCAACTGCTAAAGACCGGACGCGTTCCAAAACATTTGGCCACTGGAGGGCACTAAAACGTTTATCAATTTCCACTCTGCACTTCAGATTTTCCTAAGGATCCAAACTTCAACAGTCATGATCTTTTATGGTTTGCTCCACTCTTTTAGGAAATAAAAGTTCAGCTTCAGTCCAGCACGGTTTTTAATGTGCACAGGAACATTACAGGATAATCTGTTTGCATTTCCATTCACAATGGTGTATGAAATAAACTTACAGATAAACACTGATCAGACATGACAGATACGTATTTGGGTAGAACTTTGGGCCATCGTTCTCAAGGTTTAAGTCAAAAGGGTGTTAATTTTTGGTTTTGGGTGCATTTGGACAAAGAACATAAAACATTCTACAATAAATAAAAACAGTCATTACAGCATTGTTGGTGGAGTGTGACATTTTTAAGTAGTCAGCTTTGCGGTAGATGACATTTCGTAATACTAAATATTTGGCTTTAGAAAAGTATGAAATGTCTTTTCTAGGCACAAAAGAAAGTAAACGAATTAAACACAGAACAGGTACAGGTAACACCCCCACGATTTTGCTAGTGTTGCTGTGCAAGGTTCTTCAAAAAAACCAAAAAAACCCAAACCCCCCCCCACACTCACAAAGCAAATTTGGGCACATTTTTTGCAACCCTGCCTCAACACTACATTCAAATAAAACAGAAGAGACTTGATTAAGCGGTGCTGGGACCCTCACAGGGCCGCGAGTGCACTAAACATCTGACGGGCTGTGAAAATCGAACCCATCAGACGTGAGGGGCTCGTTAGTGCGATATGTACTTTACTCTTTGAACTTCCAGCCTCTGTACACGAAGCACAAGGCAGGGCAGGTGAGTGGGCTGACTCAATGCTGCTACTTCAGTCTGTCATTTATTCCAACCCACACCCCTGACAGCCTACTTTCCTCTCTTGCCCCGCCCCTTTCTGCTACCAAGCTTCCCTGAGGTTGCGGCGGAGGGTCCGGGCTGGGACGAGGCGGGTGCCGAGGCTATGTTGATCTGACCCTCCTGTATCTCTTGCCGGGCTTCAGCTGGCATCTGGTTGATCTGCTGCTGCGTCTCCAGGTAGAACATGATGTCACGCAACTGCTCCTGCAGTTCTGCGATCTGAACGTCCTTCCGGGAGGCGGCCTCCTGGCCCCGGTTCTCCTCCTCCTGCAGCTGCGCCTGGAGCTGCAGCTGATTGGCTCTCAGGCAGCGGTTCATCTCCTGCTCCTCCCGCAGCTCCTGGCCGAGCTTCGCCACCTTGCCATTCAGCTGTGTGCACCTGTTGGAGAACGGATAGCAAATTGCCATCACTACACCCAAAACATTTTCCAACGTTTGTTTTTCCATGCAAAAATATAAGAAGGGGTTTTCTTGATTAACCCATATCCTACACATTCTTGTAATTTAGAATGCCATTTAGAGCCATTTAGAATTAAACATGACTGGGTTGAAACTCTCCTTACAATTTAAGTGTGAGTGCATGGGGCTAAACTACTAAGCTGGATAGGTGGAAATATGTAAAAAATTTGTTCAAAACAAGCAGTTTAATTTTCATATACGACCCTTAGGGGCCAGAGTGTGAACCTATATTTGGGAACATTCACAGTGCTCCAAACATTAAAAATAAACATTAAAATTGCGTTTCTATGATATGATTTACCATGAATGTTCAAGAAAACATTTTCCTTTTTAATGATGGTGTAGTTTTCCCTAAATATCCTTTTTTAACACTGATAAAAGCACATATAGAAATATTTTAGCCTGGGGGCTGATTTCAGAACAGGGGATTGTAATGTCCAGTACAGTCAAAATATTTACATGAGCTCATCTTTCTTGAACTAATCCGGTCTTTATTAATGTGTGGGTCTTGTATTAAAGCAGGTCGGTCAGCAAAAGGGCAGTTGTGGCTGCAGGTTTTCATTTTGACCGACCAGGAGCTCACCTGACTCGATCTGGTCTGACAGTCTGATCAGGTGTTCTCCTGCGTCTTTAGATCTGAAACCTGCAGCTACATGTACCTTCACAGAGAATATGTGACACTCCAGCATTAAACACAAGCGGAATAAACACAAGCGGAAAAAACTAGGTGTCCCCAAAATTCCGTTAAACTGAAACTCCGATGTCAACATGTCACTGTTGTTCAAATCTGGACAAAATTCTAGAGACATTACTTCTTCTCCATGGACTGTTTCTCTTTGGTCAGCTCGTTCAACCTGAGCTCCAGGTTGTCACACTTCTCAATGGTCTCCTTGAACTTGGCTTTCATGTTGTTGATCTGAAAGAAAGGCGACACATCTCGACATTTTAAAGTATCCACTCAAACGCATTAAATTACATAAAATGGCACCGTATGCTGGTTTTCCACTGATTGGTCCTGCCTTGGCTCGCCTTTTTTATTTAATGTTTTATTTATTTTGCGTTACTAAAATCTGGTACCTGGTACCTGGTACTATTCTTGTGGGTGGTTTTCCACTGCCAGTCCACAGTCATCAGAATGGATTAAAATCAGAGGGATTTTATTTCTTATCCTTGGTTTGTGGCTGTTTGCCACAAAACGAAACAGTAGTCTTAACAGACGAGGCTTAAAGAAGCACGGCAGCGGACATGACCGTGACACAATGACAGCAACCACCAATCAGTAACCTCCAATATGTACACGTCATCATATAGCACCAGTTCAGCATGGTTGGAACCTCAGCCAAGGTGGTACCAAAAATAGTCCCGGGGACCAGGTACCAGATTTGGAAATGGAAAAGCAAAAAAAGAGAGTAGAGCCGAACCGTGCCGAGCCGGTACCAGGCCGTGGAAAACCACCATTATAGTCACGCACAGCACACAGAGTGAACAATGTGAAATTCTTTTAGTTTTTAACCCATTCAATTGTAGCATGGGCTGCCACCAAAAAATGTGGGGCCAGGGGAGCAATGTGTGGGGACGGTGCCTTGCTCAAGGGTACACCATTGGTACCACCATCTGTCCTGGGATTTGAACCCACAACCTTCTGATCGCAGGGTCAATGCCCTAACTCCCCAGAGGTTTTACATTAAAAACAACCACATCTCACCTCTTCGGCAGTTTCTTTTTCCAGGTGAACAATTTTGTTTTCCCAGTAAATGCGCTGAGAATCCAGCTGGCTGGTCAGCAAATAGGAATACTGCAAAAAAAACCAAACATTGGAAGAGTTTCATTTAAAACAGCAGAGTAATAATTATTTAGGAGAATATTTTTAACTTGCTGCTAAATGCCACTAGGTGTCAGGTTTCTGAACAACATTTAATCTGCTATTTTAATCTTACAACAATACAGCAGAGAGACCATAAATTTGAAATTGATCAGGAATGTTGGAAGAAAATCCAATGCAAGGTGTTACTGGAGCCAATCTAGAATTTATAAAATGAGAATAATTAATAATGGTCTATGTTAGAAATATCAAAATGTAAATGGAACATTTATGCCTTGTATTTGGAATTTGCTGTGTCATGTCATTTGGAATACACTTCTACAATTACCAACAAAATGGTTGGGTTCAGGTTTACCTGTCCAACCACCAACATGCCTTTTAGGAAAAGACCTGGGATTCTGCATGTTTTTAACAACATGTTTGCAGTACTTAAGGATGGTTATGTAACAGCAGCCAGCATTAAATGATTAAGTGTAACAGAAATCATTCCCTGACATCAAAGAACATATGGATTTGCTGATCCAGATAGAATCTTACCAAATATGGAATCTTATCTAGAACAGATGGGAGGAGACCTATGGTGGTCTGGGATCATTTATAGAAGCATGCAAAACTTACCTAAAATATGTAACTTACTTCCTGCTCACAAGTCTCCACATCAACATATTTTTACTTTTTCTATTATTGTCTTTCATGCCAACCTGAAGAATAATATCTCTCTCTATATCAGGGTTCCCACCCTAAGTCAGACTGACTTTCCCTGACCAAAAAGCAGAATTTCCATGACCAATATAGCATTTGGATGCTGAGCAGAAAACGGTATTTAAAGTCGTTATAGAATTCAAAACTGCCTTTGTGTCATTGTTGTTGAATACAGGCAGCTTGGCATGTTGAATGGACCATACCAAAACCTCCATCTCTGACATCTTCTACATGCAGGTTTTATGTAGAAATGACCATAACAGTTCTAGATAAAACAGGTAAAATGGGTCATTCTGAACAAAGCAGCTCTATATGCTATAAAGCTGCTTGATGTTGACGACTGGAGAAGCACAGTGATGGGAAGTTGAGACGAGGATCTTTTCAGCATCTTCGCAACTATTTTTTCCCCTGTCGCATGCATTGTAAGTGCATGCTCTCCCATATTAGAGAGAAGTATGACTAATGTACATGTTTTGCATTTTGCTCTTCGGTCATCATCACCTTGGATTAGACAGTTCTTAAATTCTTGCCTGGCGTGTTTCGTAAATTAGGGTGTGTAAGGACATATGTCAACACAGACTTTGCACGTTTTTAGAGCAAAACAAAAACACACTTTTGCATAAATACGCATCAGGTTTTGGATACCGCACTATACGCTATTAACAAAATTCCCTGATAATCCCCTTGGCACCAAAATGATCAAATTCCCTGACTTTCCCCATCTGGAAATGCCTTCACTGAAATGAATCCGTGATCCGTGGGAACCCTGTATATGCTGTCTTACATATTATGAAACAAAAGATCAACAAAAAAAATCCAACATATGATGTGTGTTGACAGCAAACAAAAACCCACCTCAAGCTGTAGCGCATCGATTTTCTCATCCTGGCAGGTGTCACCCTCACACTCGTACTGCACCATCTTCCCATCCGTCTTGCTGGCTACCAGCCGATGCACGTAGTTATCTGATCACAGACACACAGAGCTCATTTTAGGTAAACCTTCAGTTATACATGTGATATGCAATACAAGCAAATCTACAGCCTTGAAAGTGTGTACATTTACCGGTAAACTTACAGTTCTATAGTAAAAATATAGGTAACATATGTATATTTAAAGCTCTGCATGAATGGATACCTATAGACCATACAGGAAATAGGTAATATAAGTAGCTGTATAGTTATTAGCCATAAATCTATTATTAATATAGGTAATATAGGTGTACTTACAGACCCATAGGTAATATAGGCAATAGGTAGGTGTACAATAGCTTTACAGCCCTGTACATGTCATATGTAATAAATAGACTTATAGGTATACAAATATTGATTATACAGGTAATACAGGTGTATGTACAGCACAATAAGTAATATAGACAAAAATGAGGTGTACAGCCCTATTTGTATGTAAAACTTAAGGTAATACAGGTAGATGTACAGCCGTATAGGCATGTGTACCCCCAGCGTAGTCCCAGACCCGGTGGTTGGTCAGCTGCATGGCGTAGGTGTGCTGCGTCTCCTCAAAATGCTTGTAGGCGTGGCGGCTGACGTATCGACCGCAGCCGATGTGTCCGCAGATCAGGCAGATCCACAGGTTCTGTGAACAGAGAAAGGAAACTTTGGCATGTGTCCCAGACAGCCGCTGACAATTTTATTCAAAACTCTGTTTACCTCCTGCACCCCACACTCGAAACACTTGTTCTCCTCCACTGGCTCGGGGGTCTGACAGTACCTGCAAACAGGACACCTAAAGAGACAGAACAGCTCATTAGCACTTTTAAATTCACCAAAAACACTGCAAACACACTCACAAATGCTGGAGGCAGGCAATTCTATTGTGATCCCTTAGAAATGTCATTGTCACATCGCTCACCTGATACGTCAAAGCTCACAGCTACAAAGGGACAATGCCCCCCCCCAAAAAAACAAAAAAACAAAAACAAACAAATGCACATGGCAAAATATTGTTTGGAAAGAGCCAGGAAGAATGGAGAACAACCCAGCTGGCCTTTATGACACAGCAACGAGGAACCAAGAGGAAAACATCAACCAGGATGAGCTTAACCAAATAACAGATGTTGGAACAGTAAACATGTGTCATGAATGGAGAATGCAGGGAGGAGGAGAAAATTGAGAAAATTAACAAAATGAATTCATCTGCAGACCCATAAACAGACAAAAAAAATAACAGTACAGTACAAAAGCCTTGCACCTTCATCAGGAGCCCATTTATTTTATGTGTTCTTAAGGAACAACCTGACCAGTTTCAAGCACAACAAAGCACAAAGTCTGAACCAGTGAAGAGACAAATGCAGATGATTCCAGATGCTCAGGCTCCTTTAATTTTTAGACATTTTGCAGCCCATCGCAGTAAAACATTTGTCCCCAGTTCTTTCATTTAATCCACTCAATATTAAAGATAAGACAGTCTGACAGGCATGAAATGGTAGTTTTAAACCAAAAACATGATTCAAAGCCAAATAGGAAGAAATGAGTGGTGAATTTGTACAGTAATGTACTAAGTGGCTCTGGTCCAACAGACAACACACAGATTGGCTGTACTCACGAGGCGTCCTCCCAGCGCTGCAGGCACTGGCTATGGAAGCTGTGGTTGCAGAGTGTTGTCAAGACTCCGTTCACTGACTCGTCCATCCGCTCCAGACACACAGTGCACTTGGGCAGCTCAGTCAGGTCCATCACTGGTAAACTGGCTCCCTAATCAGTTAAAGGACAGGTTTAGGTGACTTCAACCCCTCAAACCAGTTTCACAAAGCCAAAGGTCAGTACATAAAGAGACTCAACACTGCATTTCATGATGGGAACACCTGTCCCCACAAATAATATCCAAAAATGTATAATGTTAAGGTGAAAAATAAATATTAATTTAGGTGTCTAACTATTATCTGTGTCTATGAACATAGTCATTACAAATGACCACTAACAGCTATTTCACCTGAACAATCACAAAGAAAGGCAGGGCCTCTTGGCTTTGCAAACAGGCACAAAACATAAAATAAGACATAATGCATCCGGCAAATTATACCTCTTCAGATTTGATCACCTCAGCCCGCTCCACATACACCAGCTGGCACACAGCATCCTCGATAGAGTTGAACTGCCGGCCATTGCATGCTGTGTAGAAGCTGTCAGCATCAGCCTGTAGAACAACATGGAATACATATTTTCAACAACCGCGAGACAAAATATCCATATCACTTTTATAAGTTACATATTACGATAAATATTCACGTCAGTATATTAAAAGGTCTGATTCATAATTGTTCTGAAGTTAAAGAGTCTCAGAATTTACATTCACTGCTCATTTAGATAGTCCATGAACAGAAACTAAGCTGTGTGATGTCACACATTTGTATATATCGTCTTATTCCGCCAACATCAGCCCTGTGCCGTCATCTGAATGAGCTTTAATTCAGGGCAGCCAATCAGAACAGACATCACCATCTTCAAAATCAGCCCCTTTCATTTTAAGGGGAAAACAACTGTTTAAATGGGAAAATGGTTATGTAAGAATGAACTAGGTTGAATTAATTTTATTTTGGGTAACAAGTTAGGAACAAATAAGGAAATGAGTAAAATTTAGAGCATGGGTCTTTTAAAAAAACCTTAGTGCACCTTCTGTGCTTAAAGATTTATCTGTGTTGGATTTCACTAAGAGCTCAATTCATCAGAAGACTCACCTACAGCTGTGATTTGTCAACGGTGTCAAAAACACTGATTGGTTAGAGGATTATTTGCAAACTGCACCTTTCTGTGATACCAGTATTGCAGAGACCAGTTAATAGATGATATATTGTGCAGCCCTAATACTATCTCATCAAATATTATCATGGATAAAGACATAGCTGTAGAGGGAGGGTGGCATTTGCCAGTGACTAAACACCACCTTATGTAAATGTAACAATACATCACAATGCAAATGTCAACAATTCCAGAAGCCTGGGTGGTAGGACCTCACCTGGGTGCTGAACTTGATAAGCACCATATACTGGTTGGGTGTGGAGTCCCGGATTATCTTCATGTGCTCCATGACGTCATTGAAGGGCGCCACAAACTTCATGAGGTCATGGCTGGTCATGGTCGTGGGCACGGTGAGCACACAGAGCATGGCGCTACGCTTCACATCCTCAGTCAGAGACGTCATCTTGCTGTGGACCCAGCCCAGAAGTAAAAGAGGACTTGAAAAAACACTGCATGAGTCACCTGCTAACCAGCATGTGCTGGAACAAAGACCATACTATTGGATCTATTTTTATCTTCTGACAACTACGCAACTCTACCATTCAATCGAAGTGCAGCGCAGCCCTCTGTGTAATCACATCTTTTTTTGGGGGCCCGGTCCTTTGACACATGGAATTTTGAGCAAAGGAATGAATGGGAGCCTGAAGTGTAGCTTAATACTCATAATTAAGCATAATAATATGTTTTTAGGGAACCATAATTGGCACAACTGGCCTAATAGGAATAGCAGTGATTGTAAACATGGAATTCAAAGTGAAAGCTTGGATTAAAAACAATTCATGACACACATTTTAGATTAAAATTGAAAAACACTCTGTGATCAAAGTAGCCCCTGAAGGACTTAAATCCTGTTTGTGAATACAGGCGCATTTTGAGTATAACAAAAACACTGTGGTACTGCTCAGCTAAAACAAATGAGATATTTGTGGTTATTCTCTATACAACATGTTGAAGCTGTATGTCTTCTGTGGTTTGGTTGTACCGCCAACACAAAACTGATCATTGCTGAGACAGAATTGGGGATAATTTTGCACAGTTGGAGTTGGTTGGATCTGATGTTGGTTATGAGGTTAAGATCCACAGAACATGCCAGATCAGATATCAGAGAGAGAGTGAAGTGTAAGTAGTTTAAGTGTGATGGTCTATCATTAGATGTTCATCTTAAGTGAAGGGCTTCATTTACAAAACATCTAATTTATTATGGCAGTTTATTATGTATAAACAAATGTAAGGTTTTAATATCAGTATGAAAGGAAAAAGTGCTTTCATGCCATCTCCAGTAACAAAGGCTCACTTTGTCTTGTAGAGGTGCATGATGCCATGGACGATTTCCACTGATGGGTTCCCGCTGTAGAAGGAGATCTGGTCTGGAAGCTGTTTGGATGGGGAGTCGGGGACCGGAGCTCCATCTGTCTGCTCCTTTACGCTGCTACTGTCCCCAGAAGACTGATCAGCCTCCTTCTCATCTGGGGCATCTACAGAGGAGAGACTTAGGAGATTTTGCTACAGTTCTTGCAATTTAGTAATGAAATTCAAAAAACAATTTGCCAGGACCGCTGATGTAAGCAGTGGAGTTAATGTAAGGAATGAAAGCTTACGAACTCTAATTATTATTGTGCAACCTGCATACCTCAGTTATATCACACATGCCTGCAACCAAGTCAAGTAATGTCAAACAGGCTCGCTTTTGTGGTTTGTGATGATTTAGGCATGCAGTTTGCACAATTGTCAGCTATGATGTCCTCATAGCTGCAGCATAGGGCTACAAAACAACCAGGTCTTAGTTGATTTTCAGAACTAAAACATTTGATTGCTTCTGTTCCCAACCTGTGCTGGATGTCAAGGTCTCAATCACCATGTCGGACATGGCCCTGCTTCCAATATGCTGATGGAGGATGGCTGCTTTCTCCAGTTCCGTTTTGCCCACCAGTGCACTCTTTGCTGAGCCCAGAGCTTTTTCTCTCAGCTCCTCCTCTGACATCTCCTCATCTGAAAGGGAAGCAGACAGAAGGAGCAGATCGTGTTGGGTTTCACCATTAGTGAATTACAGACACCAGATGCTGTATGCAGAGTCACATGCAAACCTGCAAAACACAAAGCCTGGTCACTTTTTTAGGCAAAAATTGGGATACAAGAGAGCGCCGCATTAAAAGGTATTCTAGAAACAAAGAAAACACTTTCTCATTGTAATAGCAGTGGGTTAGTTTTCTGTTTCATATTGAGATATTGACCGTTCCGTTATGCACAAAGTGCTGTGTCAATCTACAGTATTTGGCAGACAAAGTGATTCACTTCTGCTCAATTCACCTCACTCAGCCAAACTGAAGACCTGACTTACTACAATAGGAGAAGAGGTCAAGACGCAGGTCTGCTTTATCCTAATTTTTTATCCTAAAAACTAGGAGAGCAGTCGTTCAGACCACAACTTAGAAAACAAAGGGATTCACTTAGATTCAGTTCAGTTTAGTCAGACAAATTGGATTCCTTTGGACTTCCTATAATATGACGAGAGGCCAATAGGTCTTAGGACTTTTTAAGGGGGTGCACAGCTGTAGTTTCCAACACATATGACCTGATTGTTATTACATGGTTCATGTACACTGAGGAAACATTGTATGTAAACACAGCTCGTTTTTAAACATTACCGATAATCTCATAGCTTACCAGCACTGTAGAGAAAGCCTTGAGGCATGAGAGACTGGTCTGCGAGTTCCAGACGGACCACAACGAGTGACAGACTCATGTGTTAAGTCAGGGGCTAGGCTAGACTATAGCTATTCTCCCGACCAGACGAGCTCAAATACTGCCTTAAAACTGCCAAACAAATGGCACACTTTACCCTGACCACGATGAGGACTGCTTGTTTATTAAACTGTCACGAAAAAACCGTGAACTTTCGCCTGACGCGAGGAAAGAACAAGGAAACAAAAAACAAAACAAGGGTAATGTTAGCCAGCCGGCTAGTCTGTTGTCACACACCGAGCGATTAAAAACAACGACAGTGTATTTCAGCGTCTCTTCCGGAGTCCTGGCATTCAGGACGCGCTAAGCTGCTTTAGAAAACCTTCATTTGTGCACATCTTATGAACATTTATTTAAAAAATCACGCAGAGGATTACACTACGAGTGTAGAGCCGTGAAGAGTTGGCTGTCACCAGAGGAGCATATAAAAGTAGCCACGAATTTCAAAATAAAAGTTTCGATAAAATTATCTGTCTCTCTAGATATACATCCATTTATTAATTTATCTGTCCATTTAATGTCTCTCACATGAAATAAGGAAGAGCTTTCGCACTGTAGTAGTAGTGGGTCAGCTTTCTGTTTCAGACACGGACAGTTCACTTGTCCACACAGTGCTGTGTCACTCTACAGTACTTCACAGACAAAGCGATACACTTCTACTCAGTTCAGATTACTAAGCCAAACTGGAGGCCAGTAGTTTTTACAGTAGGAGAAGAGGCCAAAACGTAGGTCTGCTTTATGCTAATTTTATGCTGAGAAACTAATAGAGCACTCGCTCAGACCATAACTTGAAAAATCAAATGACTCATTTAGATACGGTTCAGTTTAATCAGCCGAATTGGATCTCTTAGGAATTCTTACAACAAGACGAGAGGCCAATAGGTCTTAGGATGAAAAAGTAGAAGCAACATGCAAGTGACTTTTTATCTGTTTAATTGGGGCAGTTAGTGGTCTGGTGTTTAGGGAATTGCTCTATAATCAGAAGGTCGTGGGTTTGTACACCAGGACTGCACACTGCTTCACTTGGTAAATGGGTTCAAGACAGAGAATGATTTCAGGCTGTACTTGTGTGTGACTGTTAGGGGCCACTTTACTTTAATGGTAGAATTATTCATGCATGGCATTGTAAAACAAAGCTGTTCCCAAAGAAAGCCTTTCACGTCCTGTCACTACAATTTCAACAATATTTTACTATCAGCATTCCAAAGAACTACTCAAAAATGTGTCAATGGTCACTTTGTATAGTAAATAAAACATGAATATGTCCACAATATATAATGTGACACCCGGTTCCTTTCACCACCATAGTAAAGGATTCTACTGAATGCAGGTTTCTCTGTTGTGCACCATTGCACAACAAACCGCTACGAATGAATTTGTTTACATTTATCCAACGATCCAGATTTTTCTCTTTATTTTGGACCTCCCTTTTTAAATGGCCTGAATCCTAATTTATTTATTTTTGGCTAAGGACCCCACATGGGCATGGTTTTACGTACCTGTTTGTACTGTAATTACAAATTCGTACAGGACCATTTTGCCTTTTCTCTTTATCCCTTTAAAATTAAGCGGACTGTGTTACTGTACTCTGATGTAAATGTAAATGACTTATTTTATATTTACATGCAGAACATAAAACATTCTTATAACTTCAGTGGCAATGGGCGGGGCCAACATGCTTTATGCTAAATGGATGGATATATGTAAATATGTTTATTCTAATGACACAAACACCTTAACAATGCATTTAAAAGGGGCCTTTCTTTTAGTTTAGTTTCTGGTTTGACACGTTTGGTTGTCTGTCCGTCTGTTTGCTCATTCATTTTATCATTAATTAATCCATTCGTTTATTCCTCAGTGTGTTAAACAAAAACAAAAAAACTGAAAAAACTGCACTAAAATTCATTATATTTAACTCATTTTCAGGTAGAAAAACAACCAAACTATTTCACTGGGTGTTTTCAAACATTTGCACACACCTGGACGAGCAGCCTGTTGTTAATAAAGTGACCGGTCAGTGAAGGTGTGGGGGTTGTTTTGTTTTTCACCCTGCAGCCATTTCTTAGTGCATGTGCCGTCCACTAAAGTGTGTGTGTGTATGCGT
>JBBMFX010000033.1:10229256-10243365 GCA_037832545.1 Rhabdalestes septentrionalis | reverse complement strand
ACAGAAAGAGAGAGAGAAGAGATGTACAGTGAGTTAGAAAGTACATTGCTCTAAATTACAGACTATCCAAAATAATTGTGCCGTTGTAAGTGTAAAGATGTGTATAAACATTAAACATTTCCATTTTAAGTTATTTTACTGGAAAAAGTGTGTTTTTAGCTATCACATAATATGATATTGCTGCTTCCCACAGATGGCAGACCAAGACAACTCCGAGACTTTACCAGAAGGTGACATTGAGAAGAGTGACAGTGGCGAGATGATGACGTTCTCCCAGTTCTCCTCGACCGTGAGAGCCGTGGTGCGGATTCGTCAGAAATACCAGGCAATTAAGAAGCGCCGCATGGAGCTGGCAACTTCGGGAACACCATTCTTCTCCTCCCCACGCTCTACCAGCCCCAAAATCTTCACATTCGATGAGGCGGTGGGCGACAGCTCTGCCACTGTGTGCAAGAAGAAGAAGAAGAAGAAAGGACGTGTCCTATTCCCCAACAGCAGCAGCCGCCGTGTCCCACCCACCACGGAGCACAGTCGGGCCAAGAACTGCCTGGTCCTGCTTTGTGTCATCGTCTTCCTTCAGGTTTACAATGCCATCGAGAACCTGGATGACCATGTGCTTAAGTATGACTTGGAGGGACTTGAGAAAACCCTTAAAAGAGAGGTGTTTGGACAGCAAGAGGTCACTGAGGGCCTCCTGGGACTTCTGAAGGATTATCTGTCCACATATGTCCACAGTAAACCTTTGGTGGTGTCTCTCCTGGGTCCCACCGGAGTCGGGAAGAGCCACTTGGGTCGTCTACTGGCTCAGCACTTCCGTTCTGTTGTTGGAGACCAGCTGGTCATGCAGTATTTTGTACTTCACCACTGTCCTGCAGAAGGTGACCTGCCACTCTGTGCCCAGACCCTGACCTCCTACATCTCTGAGATGGTTACACAGGCTGAGGAGGAGGAGAAGATCCCTGTCTTCATCTTCGATGAGATGGAGCACATGCCAGTTGAACTGCTGGACTCTGTGCTGGCACTCATCCACACAAGGGACAACAATGAATACTTGAATGCCATCTACATCCTCATCAGCAACCTCGAGCAAGAGGAGATCACCAAGTTCGTCTTGCAGAACTCCTCGAGCGTTGCCGTCTCGGCCTGGGCGCGCCTGAGCAAGGAGCTAAACCCGCTGCTGCTCAGTGGCCTGAAGAAACACCACCCGCTGTGGCTGGAGGCCGAGCTGCTGCCCCTCACGCTCCTGGAGAAGAGCCATGTCATGGAGTGCTTCATAGACGAGATGTCCAGGGAAGGATTCTACCCAGAACGTTCCCATGTGGAAAGGCTGGCAGAGGAGCTGACCTACTACTCTGTGGGTGAGTGGGAATTTTCGAAGACCGGATGTAAGCAGGTGGTGGCAAAGGTGAACCTGCTGTGAAGTCGTTCTTCAGGATTATCTGAGGGACATTCCGACCAACTGAGACCAGCACTGGCCGACGGTGGCAGGCGAGCAATACGTTTGCAGCTCTACAGTGGAATGTAATTCGTGAAGACTTTTCAAGATTCCTTCATTAATAAATGGAAGACGTTCCTTTTCATTTCACACGCGCTGTCAGTGTTAAGACTCCCTGTGTTTACCTGCAGTTTACAGTTTGTTGTTAACAGGGATGGGTATCGTTAGGAGACCGGATTCACTTATCACACACACACGATTCGGTGTGGTGTCACATGAAAAGACGTGAGAAGATTCAGTGGTTTGTAAATTGATTTTTTTTTTTTTGAAATAAGGATCTAAGCTCTGTTCTGAGATTCCTGTTGATATAATGAGGGAGGAGCCTTGCTAATAATGCTCTGATCAACAAATGTGTGGTGGTGATGTGCACAGCACTGTTCGAACTGGAGATTCTCCAGTTTCCAGCACAGGAACCGGTTCCAAATACCCATCCCTACTTTTGTGAACCAGACCACAATACCGCCGCTTCTCAATGCAACACATGAACCAGTCAGTGCAAATGACAATGTATACACATGAGTTGTAAAAATAGAAAATCATATGCATTTGTGTTTGAATGGTGACCAAAAGTGCTCTCAGGATATTTGTCAATAATTTATCTCCATAAAGCTACCTTTTAGTTTATTTATGTCGACTGGTCTTTTTTTATTTTATGATATTTTTGGATGATAATACAGTAAGCTGAATGCTTAAAAACAGTATGAAACATGACTGTTCAAGTAAAACACAATTTTAAAAGTTTTTTTTATTAGAATTGGTCAATTTTAGCTGGAGAATATGAGGTTCGTGTCATGACAATCAAGCCTCTACGCCATACTAAAAGCAATAAAGCAATAAATACATAATAATAATAATAATAATAATAATAATAATAATAATAATAGACTGTATATACACAAAACACAATGACACATAAATGACAATTTCCAACATAAAGCAACCCAACATAATCTTGACTGGCCAAGTGCAGGGTGCTGGTGAAGAAATTGTTTGCGCTACATGCTGGTATTTATAAGCCATTCTTCCAGCTCAAAAAAAAAATTCACATTTTGGTTGCCCTTCTAACAAACTTTCTGTGTGACTATGTGTAATGTTTTCATGCTAAACTCCCCCTGCCAACCCCGATGCACAGCAGTGGCCCACACGTCCCAGCAACCAGACCACAAAGCTCTGTGACTGCAAGAGAAAGATTTTATCATCATGCCTCAGACTGTGTGATCTTCAGTGAACGGAAGAAAAGGTTTAGAGGTTAAACATACATACTTCTTAATGAACCCTTCGGATTTCTTCATCCAGTCATCCAAATCTTACCTTAAACTCATACAGTTTGTTCTTTAGTTGAGGAAATGGCATGTGATGACCTTTTGGCTACAGATGGCTACAGAGTTATCAATACCAATCTTGCTTACTGATATTAAGACTTATTCACACTTTTATTGATCTAATCCTCCTAATTTGGTGCAATGTCACATAAAAAGCTGTGTTAGGATTTAGCAATTATTTTATTGTGATATTTCTCAGTTTCCTGTATATAGGAGGGAGGAGCGTTGCTACAAATGTTCTGATCAATAAATGTGTGTTGGTGATGAGACGCTCCTTCTCTCCACTGATCCAAACTAGCATCAACTGTTTGAAATTGCAGCTGTGTTAGAATGTATTTACACTGCAGAAACACCAACAGCAGATCCGTCTGAACAGGAGACGCTCCAGATTGACCAGTCAGGACTGACCAGTTTATTACTGGTTGTTCACTCACATAACTACGTTTTTGGGGAAATAAAGGGTAACGTAAGTCAGGTGTTGCATTGAACCACTGTCCAAAAAAGTCCATCTCAATATTTTTCTTTATTTCAATGGTTTTCTTTATTTGTGGTCACTCACTTGGAGTTAATGAGTTTAGAAATCCAAAAAAATCCAAAGGGTTCACAAACATTATCCTGCTGTCCATTTATTGCCTCTGAATGCTGCATATTCTTAATTTAGTGCCTAATATGGATTTCCCTAAACATGATGGTTAAATAAGCAGATATTGCAAGTAACACAACTTCAAAACGTTCTCATTACTGGATCACTGATCTTCATAGACCATTTTTACCATAACAGGTCAGTGACGAGTTACAAGTGCATTGCTTGAAAAACCAGTCTCGTGAGGGTGATAGTGATGGTGCTTGAATACGAGGTACGGTAGGCAGTGGGAGAAAATGCCACTGGGATGGAGAGAGGGCTGCATGGGGTCTTTGGACTACCCCTCCAGTTCAAAGCCCAGTCCGACCTTGTGTCCACCAGTGCTGATGTTCTTGCCGTCCATGAGGGCTGAGAGCGTCAGCTTGACTCCTAAACAAAGTCAAGATGTTTTTCATTTGTCACACACACACACAGGCAAAACTAAAAAGATGCAGATCATAAGCAATAACTTGAAACCAGAACTACACCACTTTTATACTCCAACAAGGAGAAAGTAAAAACAAAAATGAATTGACCAATTTAAATACGTGTAAACACTATCAATATCACAATATATACAAACTATATACTAAATGTATCTATGAATATTTTCATTGGAAAATAATGACAAATGCACGAGGGGCAAAATAGTTTTATGGTATAATGTGTATTATGATATGAGGAGTATTATGGTATAATGTGTATTATGGTATGAGAAGTGTTATGCTATGAGGAGTATTATGGTATAATGTGTATTATGGTATGAAGAGTATTATAGTATAAGGACTATTATGGTGTGAGGTGTATTATAGTATGAGGAGTGGTATGTTTTCAGCAGCATTATGGTATAAAAAGTTATATGGTATAATGTGTATTGTGTGAGGTGTATTCTGGTATTATGGTATTATGGTATGAGGAGAAATATGGTATGGGGAGTCTTATGGCATAGTGTGTATTCTTCTAGGGGATGTGGAATATTATGGAATAAGGAGTATTATGGCATGAGGCATATTATAGTATGTAGAATATTGTGGTATGAGGAGTGCTGTTGAGTGAATATGAGGCGTGTCCTGGTTGGGGATGACCTTATAACGTGAGGATAAAAGTAAACTACTGTGCAGTGAGGTTAACGGGACAATAGTCTTTACTGAATGTTTCCCATAGATTTTGTGGCCTGGATATGTGTGTGTGTGTGTGTGTGTGTGTGTGTGTGTGTGTGTGTGTGTGTGTGTGTGTGTAAGTGTTTTGTTGGGGAGGGTGTGACTTGTGTGGGCTGGGTTATCAATGTTAAAATGATACCATGCCCTGTTAAATGTTTCTAAAACTTGAACTGTAGGACTGGCGCAGGCAGCTGAAAGCATGTCCAGGGTCAGTGGTTACCTGGTCGGAGACTCTGAGTGTAGCCAATTCCAATCAGACTGGCATTGTTCACTTTGGCCTGTAAAATTAGAGACAAGAGATTCAGGAACTTTCACTTCACTGTTCACGCTTCAAGGGTTGCACGATGTTATCAGTACTGCGATTTTACTGGTACACAGACACAGATTACTTCCAATATAACAAAGGGCCCATATCATTACTTTTCTGGAAAAGTAGGCTTAATTTGGCTTAAATTGATGAAACTCAAACTTTCACATCTATTAAACTGCACTGACACTATAAATTGTTATATTTCCAAACCAATCAGTTACATTTGTTTTAAGTACTTTTTGTAATAAATATTCAAAAGAGCAGCATATTGTTCACTTTTTTAAAAAATCTGAATGGGCCCAAAATTCTGGCCTGTAGTGAACAGAGCAGTTTGCACACTGTTTGCTTTGTATTATGGTATGGGGATTATTATGGTATGAGGGGTGCTGTAGAGTGAATGTGACGTGTGTCCTGGTTGGGGATGACCTTATGACCTGAGGATAAAAGTTCCTCTTGAGTTCTGGCCATACAGCTGCAGAGCCATTTCCTGAGTTTAGCAGGCGGAGCTGAGAGTTACTGGCCTGTAGGGAACAGTGCAGTTTCCACACTGCCTGCTTTGCAATTTTGCACTGATTCTTGTTTTTCTTAGAGCACATTTGATCTGCTTTATATTTATATTAGATGTTAGCTTTTATTACACTGTAAATGAAAAACTTAAATTGTATATTTGCAGTTTTATGCAACACAATCCAGGGGGAAAGCCTGCCATTCAAATAATTTTATGTAATTTCACTGTATGTTGTATAGCCTGTGACATTTAAATGCCAGCCTGTGACTTCTAAAACTCTGGAATCTCACCAAACAGGAGACTTTTCTGAAACAATGACTAGGGCTCCTAACACTGTAATCACAGCAGGGCCGAATGTTGATGTTGGACTGATGTGTGTGTTCAGTGCTGCTGTTTGGTTCCTCAGTAAATGACACAGGTGTCAAAGGGAATAAACTCACAGACAAAGAGGCGTCATCGTCCAGTTGGTACTTGGCAGCGACGCCGAAGCGTGTGTTGTTGCCGCCGGCGGTCCAGGCCAGAGTGACTGCGGTCTCCAGCTGATCATTCACCTTATGGTAAACTGAACCTCCGAATTCAGTCCCATCGTTTCTGAGCCAGACAAACCAAATTTATGATTGTGGTTTACAGAACCATTGGTTTTTACACTGTCACTTTTCATACAGAAACATCCTGACCCTGTTACAGCCTGTCACTTAATGTGTGTTGAGGATCAGGACTATATCTGAGCAGGTGTGAACACATTTAAACCAGATTTAAATCCCTCTCCCAGTGCGGTCACTTCGCCACCTTCAGCTCTGCTTTAGAAGACAGCTCCCCCACCAAAACTCCATCAAATCCCCACCCCCCCAAACTCCATCAAAGCACCCCCCCACCCACCACCCAAACTCCATCAAATCCCGCCAAACTCCATCAAACTCCCCCCTATCCCCCTCCCCCGAGAGCCACCTCTTAATGCAGCATTACTGTTTGTCAGTTCCTCTTTAGTTTCTCCTTTGTGAGTGATTTTCATTCCATGTTCAGTTTGAACGAGCCACTTAGCTCAAATTAACCTTCAGTTAGTTTAAACCTCACATTCGTCTCATGCTTTTATTTTATTTCATTTATTCTAAACAGACTCATCTTTGAACACTAATGTGTTGCTGTGGGATTTCATTTAGAGCAGCGCAGTGATTGGCTGTTTTAGAAGGGGACACATGGAGTGAGCAGGTGTGAACGGAGTCTTTATTTGATTCGTTCTTGATACTCACACGTTAGTGTGAAGCTGGAAGTCTTCAGCCTTGAAACCGAGGGCAAAGTTGCTCTGCACTAGTTTGGACTTAGTGGTGTCAAATGCAAGTTGGTAGCCGGCCAGCCAG
The DNA here is from genome assembly GCA_037832545.1 of Rhabdalestes septentrionalis. Classification (NCBI taxonomy): domain Eukaryota; kingdom Metazoa; phylum Chordata; class Actinopteri; order Characiformes; family Alestidae; genus Rhabdalestes; species Rhabdalestes septentrionalis. The sequence continues at coordinate 10,236,590 of JBBMFX010000033.1, read as the reverse complement.
CCCTCGAAGCCCAAAACCGCAGAGGAGTGAAGGACTGGGCCCTCAAAGTCAACGTCACAGGACAGGTTGATGTATTCTCGCTTGTATCCAGTCTTCAGCTTGCCACTCTTCTTGCTGTGGCGAGAAGAAAAGGGAATGCGGCACTGACCCAATCATATAGGATTTTAAAATTATTATTTTTTTAAATGTGTTGTTTTTGAAGGACTCACCCTGTGTTCGGCACAAATGATGTATCAAGCGCCACTTTCAAGCCCTGGGCAAGCTGTTGAGAAACGAGAACTTGCTCAAGGGCTTCACACATCTAGTGATGAAATGGTTTAAAAAAGGAAACTAGACATGAAAGCTAGTTGTGTAGAAAGTCTTCTGACCTGGTCTTCCACAGAAAGCTCTGTGGCCAGAGTGTTATCGGTGTTCCACTTCTGACTGAGGCTGAGTCCCAGCTCCTTCATCTTGTACTTGGTCTCCAGGCTCCCACCTGCCTTGCCAGTGTCAGTATTAGTGGAACCAGACGTGTTGAACTCCTGGAGCAGAGTATAAGCGAGAAGTTTAGAACGTTTTCCTCTGAAATTCTCACAGAGAATGTATGTATGAAAATAATGGAGGAAGTACAATGCGACAAATTCACGCTTCTTTAACCACACAATATGCAATGCATGAGGCGAGGCTAGACCAAAATGGACAATCAACGACTCCACAGATGATTTAGGAGCTACATCTTTCATGCAATGACCCTTACATTGACCTTACCATCTTCATACCATCAAGTTGCAGAAGAAAAACAGAAGGAGAATTAAGACCTTACATATATTACTCATAACTCTGGTGCTGTGGCACCAGTCCAATCAATAACCCAGCTTTTCTTTAGCTGAGGTGGGTGTTTCAGCTGTAACAAAGTTTGATTTTGACTTTATAACAAGTTTTATATTGTTCTTGTTTTGTGTCACTGTGTGTCAAGGCAGATGTAACATAAAAATAAATTTTCCAATTCTGATAAACACTGGTGGACAAGACAGGGTATCCTCCAGGGGCCACTGCTAGAACTGTTTAGGTTCCCTTAGGGACCACCTCTGTAGATGAGATGTACGTGAAATCGTGAAGAACCTTTTAAACGAAGACATATTGTTAAGGTTTTTTTATTTTATTTTATTATAAGCATGGCCCTTTCAAAAACCATTCATGTAGGTTCTTCAGGGAACCAGAAATGGTTCTTCTATGGCATCATGCAAAGAACACTGTTTAAAAGGTAAATAAACACAGGGCACCCATATTGTAGGTATCTGACTGTATTAGAAATGTGCAAAAGTCTTGAGCCTTCCTTCATATCTTTATATTTTGCTTTGAATCAATGTGTTGTTGCAAAAATACTATTTTCTACCAGACTGTCATCTCTTTGGTATATTGAGTAAATTAAATGAAAGAAATTGGAACAACTGTTTTACTCCAACAGGCTGCAAAGTACACAGAGCCTAGATAAAAGAGTTCCAACCACTCAGCATTTAGCACCACCAGTATACTGATCACCGCCTGATCACCTGGAGTCATATGCACCGGTTTCTTCACTGGTTCAGGCCTTAAGTTAGAGCTTCAAGGACCTAGATGTTCATGGACCACAGTGTCCAACAAAATAAACAACACAATATGTAGACACCACAATTATAACCATATTGTAGGGCAGTCTGCAGTATAGTGCAAACAGGACGTACACCCTACAAAGTGACCAGCGCTGCACCATACATGTGAATACTGCAGAGGAGGCAGTTACAGCATCAAGCAAAATGCAGGGGATGACAGAAATTATTCTGTAAATAGACAATTCAGTAGCGTAAGTAGACAAAACATAGAGGTAGGAAGTCTATGTAATATTGCACCATACGCACAGGAGACATTTAGCAGCTTAGAACCATATTGAGTGAGTGTAAATTATGGCTTATCAAATCAAGTGACAGGACCGTAAACAGAAAAGAGTGCATGTCTGGAGACTAATGTTTGTGCAACACCCATTGTTTGTTGCTTACATAAATGCACATGGCTTTGTTATGTTTGATGTGCTTCGTTCTGCTTCAATGATTCATTCGTAGGTCACGTTTTAACAAACAAAAAACATTCCTCTAAATCTGGTCAGGGACTGGACTGAAAATGGAAGTCCTTCTGGAAACCTGGACAACTGTTCTTCCAGACCACATCAAAAATTCAAGAAAGTCTGGATCTCTGGAAGCAATATATGAAGAAATGACTTTTGCACAATATTGTATGTAGATCTAAAAATGGTAACACTAAAATTGATTGAACTTAAAAGGACACCTCTATATTCAGATCAGTCACTTTCAACATCCATGCATGCAATGTGTTTCTTTCACAGTAAATAAAATGGCCTCTGATGTCATCACAAGGCCCCAAAAGTACAAGGCAAGTCAAAGAGAAAGAAGAAGAACAAAGGAAGTTAGTCAGGGTCAGTAAATGCAGTGAGGAAACAACATAGAGGAACTGCAAGAGGCCATTAACTCACCACTCCACTTTGTGATTTGGTCTTGAGATCCAATTTAACAATTCCAAAACCTGAAAACAAAACAAAATGAGCTCAGCATAACAAAGACAAGGGTGTCATTTTATAAGACTTAGTCTTATTAGTCCACAAACTTCATGCTTCATGCTAGAGCTGCATGATATGAACAAAATATCAGTATTGCTATTTTATTACTGCTTCATATTGTGATTGCATTTTCAAATAATAGTTTTTATGATGTCACAAATTCTACAAACGTAAACATGTCTTCTGATTCGGGCTACAGTAGTGGAGCCCCGCCCACTCAAACACTGATTCACCAACATATTTAATATTGAAAAATTAGACTTTTGTTGGACCTAGATTAATCAGAACACCCAGTCTTGGTCCCTGTTGGAAACGCTGTGATGGGTTAGAGGGTAATTTGCATGTTTCAGCCTTCGGTGATATCAGTATTGCAGAGGCCCAGATCACGATAATGATTAATAAATGATATATTGACCAGTACAAGTTCATGACCAAAATACAACCACAGCTGACTTTGGCTGTGAGTCCAGGGAAGCATAAGTTGCCTCACTATTACTGACGCGCTAACAAAACAGACGTCTGCTGTAATAGATTTGTGTGTTCTTACACTATGTGATCTGCACCATGCCTGAGCACGTTTGACCTGAAAATTCAGGTCGTTTGTCTCATGTGATCCCTCTGAAGTACTCTAGTTCTTCTAGAGCACCTGTTACTGAACCCGAACCAGACTGTCCCCATTTAAAACACACAGAGACGAATGGAGCATCCGGTCTACAAAGGGTCTAGTAGAAATTTGTTCAGATGAGAGAAAACTGGACCAACTGGATCCAACACACAATAATTTCTAAGATATTTTTTTAAATGGGCGACTGTCTTTAGGCTCATGGACCAAAGAGCCATTGAAGGACGTGGTGAGGAGCTGAATTTATTATCTGAAGGTTCGGGACACTCTGTTGTCCTGCAGCTCATCAGAACGAGAAATGAGGGATAAGAAAAAGCACACACGCCAAAATCCGCGGCTTTACCCACAGCATGCCCCCTCACAGCAGGGATATGTGAGTATGACTTTAGTGTTCTCCTCCAAGTGTGTTGAGCTGTCCAGTGATGTGTGTTCTTAAAAGATGGTACCTCAATTAATGTGTGTGTAAACTACTGGTACAGTGTGAACTGACTGTGACTAAATTGGAAAAGAAAATTGGCAAAATATTAAAAAATGATGCTAATATTCAGAGAAAAATGCATCACAGTCTTGTTGGTTCAGAAGAGTTTAGGTCAGACAGACCACAGCCTCCTTCTGATCAGTTACTGAGAGAAGAGAAAAACTGCTTACATATAATTATTGTGCAATTACATCCGTGCTCTGGCTGTGAACTTACCATAACCTTTGCTGAAGACATCCTTTGCTGCTTTGCCCAGGTCAGAGTAGGAAGGAGGAACTGCCATCGTGCCTGATATAAAACAAAGCAGGCCATCAGTGCATCCAAAACCATAAGGAGATAACAGTGTGTGTGTGTGTGTGTGTTTTAGAGGCCTCTTAAGCATTAGTCTAACAAAATACCACATGTTTACAACATCTTCCAAAAAACTGGAAGGCTTGGTATGCCATTTATGCTCTAAACATGTCTGAACATTTAATATCAAAACAGGCTTCCTTTTTTATTTTTAGGCTACAGGACATGCAATAATGTATCAAATGAACAAAAGCACACTGCAGTTTTAAAAAAGTAGTAAAAGCCACCATGACTACCTTCAATATACCTTGAATATTTTGCACCAAATTTCGAATACCTTTGATAAGGGATGTAATGATACATCTTCAGCATAATATTCAAGCATGTGTTTGATTCACTCTGAATGAAGAAAAACGATGTGTTCCATTGTGGGACACTTTATAAATGAGATTGGAGCTGAAGAGTGGAGGTGTATGAGGTGAAGGTGCTGGACTGATCTATGCTGCTATAACACTAAACAACGCAAACACATCAAAGATTTGTGATATATTTGTATTGTGATATCAAATATTTCAATGCATACTTTCACTGAAAACATATGTTGGCAAGTATATTGTCCAGGCTCCTGTACCAGTGATGTCTAAGCAACAATACACAATTACACTTTCACAAAATAACCCCCCTTGCCTTATTCACCACATCCTTTCAGAAATTTGGGGAAATAACTTGTGACCAGACCTTCCCAGCACCCTTTCTAGCAGCAAAGATTTCTTTTGGAATTTCTGGATTCAACTTGTCCCTGCAAGAATGCTCTGGAGGCTGTGGAGGCCAAGATATCCTTCTCTGCTTTTCTTTGGACGGGACATAATTCTGGCACAATTTAGAAAAATGAGTGGGATCATTAACCTGCTGAAGAATTTAATTTTGTCCAATGATCCGTGAACCAGAAGGAACTGTGTAAGAATTGTGATGATGTGTTACTACAAAATAATGAAACGGTCCGATACATGTTTTACGTATTGCAAATGCAGATGTAAATATGCAAATGTAAATATGATCTGATATAATTTTGTGATGTCTAATAACACCGGGCACCAACCTGAAAATAAGGAAGAGAGTAAATAGGTTTTCCCATGGTTCTTGTGCGTTTATCGAAAAAGCCCATAGGGGGAAACCCCTGCGGTGTCAACACAGTTCGGGTCATTATTAGTCAACAGAGTCATCAAGGAAGCAGTGACTTCATGGAATTAATGCGCTAAATGCTACATGCAAATTGGGTGTCACCTCTGAGAGCAGAGGGCCTTTCTGCAATAATGCGTCAGTTAAACACCCAGAGCTTGAATATTTACATTTACAGCATTTGGCAGAAGCTCTTCTCCAGAAACACGCTCAGGGGTGCTTTATATTCCACCAAAAAATGTTCCGCACACCGGTCTTCAGTCAACTATGAAGGCAGTGAGGGTCTCAGCAGTTCTGATATTCAGTTCCACCAATTCGAGCAAAAACTGAGAAAAAGTCTTGATCCATGTATTCAACCTTTGAGGAGACCTGAGCAACTTTTTTGAGATAAATATATAAGCAGTAGTTCAGGTCTTCTCAAAGATTAAAGACCTGGATCAAGACCTTTTCTCGGTTTTGTCGCTAAATGCCTCATTGGCTCTCTGTCTCTGCTTCTTTCTATTTATCTACAATAAATAAACACATTTGTATAGACGTGTATCTGGATGGAAGGCAAAACCAAATTAAAACCAGTAAATCAGTACAATGCAGCATATATTAATGCAGATGTGCTTTAAAGACTAGAATCACCATACTGATGTGATATCAAAAGGTAAAATTGTGCTTTTATGATGCAATATTCAAAATACCCTATTATATCATCTAAAAAGTGAAACAACCAGTCCTGGGCCACAATAACCTCCAGTAGCAAAATGCTCCCACTGTGGGTGGTCTGTGAGCTCGGTGTGTGCAGATCAGACGGATTAAGGGTCTGTCAGCAGTTGGAAATATCACTTTGTTGTTGCACGTTTCTCCAAATGTTTCAGTCCTGCACAATCCTGACCACACAGTCCTGCACAGGTCTAGACCACAAAGTCTTGCACAGGTCTAGACAACAAAGTCCTGCACAATTTCTGAACACATAGTCCTGCACAGGTCTAGACTACACTATCCTGCACAGGTCTACACAGGTCTAGACTACACAATCCTGCACAGATATGGACCACACAGTCCTGACCACACCGTCCCGCACAAGTCTAGACAAGTCTGGATCACACAGTCCTGCACAGGTGTGGACAGGCCTGGACCACACCGTCCTGCAGTTTCCTTCACAGGTCTACACTGGTCTCGACCACTGCAGGCCACCCAGCATCAGGCCTGAGAATAACTGTATCAAAGCTTAAAGCTAAATATTACTCGGTAAATTATTACAGAACTTGTACATCGCACAATTCGCAGCGTAGCTACTTCATTGTGTGTGTGTGTGTGTGTTTGAAGATAATAACGGACTAAAACAACACCGTCTGTGATAAATAATGGTAATTGCATACCGGCGATGCGGTGCAGGGAAAGCACTGAAACAAGGACACCGACACCCACAAAAGGCTTTTTTTCTTCTGTAGGAAAAAGTATAAACTAGCAGATTTACTGCCTCAACATCCAGCAGGACTCCCTGTGATACAAAACACTGGGAATGAATCGGCTCGTTAAGAGTCGGTTTCTTGAGTCGGATCATTTGATGATATAATCTCCATCCATCCACTCGTCCATCCACTCGTATTTACCGATGAAATATCTACACTGTATATAGTATATATTTTGTACATTTGCACATTGGTAACCCTTTTTTCTGCTTTCCCAATATATGTTGTATGTTACATCATTGCTGCTATGTAAGGTTTTGCACACAAGTCTTACTGCACCTATGTAGCTTTTATTGATGATAATGCAAGTGATTCGATTTGATTCATGTATTACAAAAAGCAGAGGGGAAAAAATGTGGATCCATTTGAAAGCTGAAAGAGTCGACTCTTCTTGTTGAGCTGAGCCGAATGAGCCGGATCACTACAAAGAGCCACATTTCCCCATTAATAGAAAAAACGCTTTCTGCACATGCGCAGTCGCCCTTATCCCGAAGGTTCAAGAGCAGAGAGCAAATCCTCACACTTTTATTATATATATGTTTTACAAATGTAAAGGCTTTTGATTTTAATCCACAACACAAAAACTGCCCTTATTGCATCCTACATTTTAAACTTGTATTTTACATTCCCCTGAGATCAACTTATGTATATGCTTATAAGCCAAAAATGTTTTTTAGATTCATCCACCCCAGATTTTATCATTTTTTGTTC
>JBBMFX010000033.1:10202847-10220452 GCA_037832545.1 Rhabdalestes septentrionalis | reverse complement strand
AGGACAAAGTGCGAGTCCCTCTCTGCTATCTCTCTCTCATCGTGTCTTTATCAGTGTTCAGAGTCCCTGGACTTCGGCTCCTGTTTCTTCACAGCATGTTTGCTGGCGTTCATTGTCCTGTTGATGAGATCCTGTTCTGACCGACAGATCATCACGTTCTCGCATGGCGATTGACCAGCACTCGCCTGTACACTCACCTGAGCCTTTTGACATAATCAATGATTTACCACTTGAACTGTGGCTGCCGTGATCAGAAAGACACCCTGACCTCACTAAGTGATGAAACTGTAGGGTGATGAGTAATTGTACAAGTAAACAAACATGTCACGATGAAAGTAGTTGAGAAATGTCAAGGGTCTGAAGATGTGACGGGGGCGCCATCAATTTTGTGCAGTTGGGGGATTGGATATATTTCTGACATTCTGCCAATGACTGATTTCTAATTTTAATGATTTCTAGTTTAATGGAGTGGAATGGAATGCAATATAGCATAGTGCGACACTATATGGACCAAAGTATTGGGACGCCTGGCCATTGGGTCCACCAGGGCTTCCTGACACTGCATTCAAATACACAGAATTTAATATGGAGTTGGTCCCCTTTTGCCAGTATAACAGCTTCCACACTTATTTGAAGATTTGAAGAGTTTCCGTGGGAATTTGTGCCCATTCATTCTGCTGAGCATTTATGAGCTCAGACACTGATGTTGGATGAGAAGACCTGGCTGGCAATCTCTGTTCCATTTCATCCTCCAGGTGTTGGATGGGGTAGAGGTCAGGGCTCTGTGCAGACCAGTCAAGCATCACAAATAAAGGAAAAGTAAATCATAAGAACAAATCCTTTTTAAAAAGTATAAAATATATACAATTAAAACATGTAAAATGACCAAATTAGAATAGAGAGATAAGGCCAACTAAGCAGCTTGGGGTTCTGACACAGTCTGATGGATAGAAACATGCATTTTTATCAATGAAAATGGATTAAAGCACCCAAAAAAATCTCAAAGCTCAAATCTTGGCTGAGTGACTGGCTGCATATTGGGTAAGTGGAAAATGTCTCTCACACTCTGAATATATTTTGAGTTTTTTCATTTATCTGTCTAAATCTTTAAGATCAAAGTAAAAAAAAAAAGAAAGAACTGGTACCAAGTCATCGCCCCTCATCTCTTACTCCTGTCTGTTGTGCAGTTGACTGTGTGAAGCAGACGGTCCAGGGTCATGGGGTGAAGGGTCTTTACCGGGGTCTCAGCTCTCTGCTGTACGGTTCCATCCCCAAAGCTGCAGTGAGGTTCGTGTATATTCTTGTTTTCAACACCAGAAAAACACTCCTTGATCTCTTTCCCATCCTTCCTTAAGTCCTCATACCAGTAAACACAGCCTGCTTATGATTGGTGGGTTTGGGTGCCACTGGGGACCAGATTTGGAAGGAGGGTTAGTAATGAAGGTAACATATGATCCATATGGGCTGCGTTCACTCCCATCATGAAGCTGTTAATGTTAATATCAGCATGTTAAGCTCATTGATGAAGTTGTGGCCATTTACCTTAAAGTAATTCTTTGCCCACATTTCTCCCTGTCTCTTTAATGCAGTTGGGTACACAAAGCATTTTCTATTTATCTGCACTGAAGCTGAGAGGCTAATAAAGAGAACAAGTTAGCATCACACAGTTGCCTCAGTTTTGACATGTTGAGTCATTAAGGGCCACTCTGTTTCCAGTTTGTTTGTGAATACCAAGCAGTGATAACAGCTTGTTTAAAATTTTTGTGATGTCACAAACATTTACCAGTTTTCACACTGTGAATCGCCTATTTGACCCACAGTGGATTGGCCCCGCCCATTTATCCTAGTGCTATGAGGAGGATTTCACCTCGGATTGCTTTTTGAGTGACGGCAGCCATTCAACACAGACTGGAAATACATATTTACAAAAACTTGATTTGAGGGGTTGGAAAATTTGGTACACAAACATTATAAGGATGAAAAAAATTTAATACACTGAAAATGCAGGTTAGGAGCCCTTTAACTGGCATCAGGTGGACCTACTCAGATGTTCCTGTTTCTCCTCAGGTTTGGAGTGTTTGAGTTCCTCAGTAATAAAATGAGGGACGAGACGGGGAAGCTGGACAGCACGCGGGGGCTGATCTGCGGTCTGGGCGCAGGGGTGGCCGAGGCCGTGGTGGTGGTGTGTCCCATGGAGACGATAAAGGTGTGTAGTGATGCTCCAGCTGTGGGCCATGAGGAGACCACAAACTGAGTCAAACTCGTTAAATAATGTGCTTTAGGGCTTTGAGGAGCTGGGTTAGGAAAAGAGACACTCTTCATGATAACCGTCAATACATATATACAAATAAACTATAAATATAAACAGTTTAGTGCAAGGTTGTCCAGTTAAGTACATGGTCATTTTTTAACATCCAAAAATTGTGCAAATGTTGAATCAGCTGTCAGGCGGAAGGCAAGTGTAATTGTGTGCTTAATATGTACAAATGAAAGCCCTGAAATTTGATAAGAATTATGATGACAAGTAAGGTGGTGTTCTTGTACTGATTTGCTTCAAATTTCAGGTCAAATTTATCCACGATCAGACCTCTGCCAACCCCAAGTACCGAGGCTTTTTTCATGGTGTGAGGGAAATAGTTCGAACACAAGGTTAGTGCTCTGCCCCCTCCTGGACGTTTAACATATTGTAACTCTTTACTCATGTCCTGTTGTGGTTACAGGGGATATAGGATGTATGTGACATTAGTGTAGACCCACACCTTCATATTTTGCTTCCAGACTTTCTTCTATTTTTTGTGTGGTCTTGAGGAACAGTTCTCATCAATAAGGCAATTCAAAGCAAACTATAAAGAAGTGAAGGGTGGTTTAAGTCTTTACACAGTGCTGTATATGATAAATATACACTAAATTTTACATGCCGTTGAATCTCTGTACGGTCTGTAGCCTTGAACTGAATATCGGGACTTGTTTTATTTGTGACTAAGGACTATTTTTATAATAACAAAAGATAATAATTGGAAGCACTAAAAAGTTTTGTTTGATTAAAAATACACTATTATCTATCATAACTTATTGGTGACCTTGGTGTATTGTGTAGATCATTTATTTTAGGGAAATTCTATTTTATTACAATATGCACTATTTTATGTGAAAGTTAATTTACAAATGACTCAAAAATTGTGAAGAAAAGTCTTAGAAGTATAATAGAAATGTTCCAGAACATCAGTTTGATTGGTGGATGTGCTTTATTGGACCTTAAGTGTAAATCTGGGTGCAACCGTAATGATAATAACGCTGTCTGCACAAATTTACGCGTAAAAGATCACATCAGTGCAAAAATGAGACAAAGTCCAGGAGATGACTTCACTTCAAACACTTTTGATATTTACCCGAAAGTGTGTATAAACTACCCACGAACAGATGTTTGTTCACTTTAGCAATGATGGGTATTCAGGCTTTGTGACTTTCACACTCCTAACAAAACAATATATTATTGCTTAAACATGTGACACCCCTGAAAATAGCTAATAAATGACATGTTGACAAAGTAAAGCTGGAGCAGTTTGCCCATGTGGAGGCTGTGCAGTTCACATGAGCAACATGTGATGGATATTGGGTCCTTGTGACTGTCACGCTCCTACTCACTTTAAACCGAATCGACCCTAACAAGGAACAAATGGCACAAACAGACCCTTAATGGCTGCTAATGGACACAGTTAGCGAGGGTGGAATATCCATTCTATGAGGTGTGTGATGGTGCAGTCGAGTGCATTTTATGCAAATGTGCTTTAATCTGTTGTTTCCAGGCCTTAGAGGAACATATCAGGGATTGACTGCAACAGTACTGAAGCAGGGCTCAAACCAAGCCATTCGCTTCTTCGTTATGACCTCTTTAAGGAACTGGTACAAAGGTGTGTATTCAGATATTTACTGTCTGTGCAGAACTATATTTTAATACAATTTGAAATGTTTACTAAAACACACACACTCATAAACAAATAAATACATACATACATACATGCATACATACATACATACACCACTTCGAAGGTCTTGAGCCATCCCCTCATTTCTTCAGTTTGATTCAAAGCAAAATATAAAGGCACTCACTTACACAGAAGTGTTCCAGGTAGTAAAAATGTAGGGCTGACTAAATTGTTTTTGCTTTAAAAATAGGTGACAACCCCAACAAATCCATTAACCCTCTGATAACCGGATTGTTTGGAGCCATAGCTGGAGCTGCCAGTGTGTTTGGGAACACGCCGCTCGACGTGATTAAGACTAGGATGCAGGTGTGTTGTGCTCATATCAGTTTGGAAGGTTATGAAACCCTAAATCTCGCTGCATATGCAGCGATGATTTCTCCTCTGGGCCTCACTGGAACAGAGCTACAGACTTCTGGGTGTGATTAACTGTGTTTCTCCAGGGTCTGGAAGCTCATAAGTATAAGAGCACTGTGGACTGCGCCGTCAAGATCATGAGACATGAAGGACCAGCAGCGTGAGTGAACCTGTCCATTCTGGCAGTACCACCTACACCACTATTAACAGAAGTTTTTAGGGCCATTCTGTAATATTTTTTACATGACTATTATTTTTTTATCCTCCAGGTTCTATAAAGGGACTATTCCAAGACTCGGCCGGGTCTGCATGGACGTGGCCATCGTGTTCGTGATCTACGAGGAGGTGGTGAAGGTCCTTAACATGGTGTGGAAGACCGATTAGTACGGAGAAGGAGCTCGGCTTCGTGAACACGGCCTGACTTTCTCAGCATCTTGGGGGTGCAGGGCAGTGTGGGGTGTGGCGGGGCATGGTGGGACGTGAAGAGGCAGGGTAGGGTGAGGGCTGGGGTACAAGGCGGAACATGTTCTCGCAAGCAGCAGGGGATCTTCTCACTTGTCTTCTAACATCTAAACTTCCCCAACAAAGTCTCTGCAGGCGATACTTCCCCAAATAATGTGAGGCACAAAAATACTTGAAAATTAGATTAAACGAGCACAGTTGGCCTCCTTGATGACGGCTTCGCTCGGATTTTTAGCATGAAAAAAAAGCCTTTTAAGTGTCATAGTCTCATTTCTTCTTTTTACACACATCCTTTTAATTTTTCTAAAAAGAATTCTGGGATCAGTTGACTTGGTGTTAAATGCAGTGACACTAAAGTATATAACATTTATTATAGATCACATGTAAATGTATGACCAAAACTGAACAAAAATTTATTATTATTATTATTATGACAAATAAAACCCAGCGAATTAATGAAACATTTGTAAAGTAAAGCTGGAACAAGGGCCAGTCAGTAGTGGTGTAACAATACAGTCGACTCACGATTCAGCACACGAGTCATTTCACTCACAATATTTTCAGCACAATATTCACTATAACTTGAATAAAGAAAAATGATGACTGTGTTCAGTTGTGGGACAAAGTTTACTAATTAAACTGAAGCTGAACGCCTGGGGGGGGCGCTGAGGGCATGAGGTGAATGTGTTGGACTGGGTTGTTGATCATTTCTGGTTTACATTACAAATATCATAATTATATATAATCATAATGTTTGTCCTCCACAGTGCACACTCACGTTTTTGCATCACGACATCATTGTTACACCCCTACGGGTTAGTCTTATTTGTTTTATTATTATTATATAGTTATTATGTTGTATAATTATTATTATTATCATATTATTCTAGCTTTTATTTATTGTTAACGATGCAAGGGTTTTTAAGTGTTCCTTAAAAGTGTAACTACGCTCATAAAAGTGAGATTTCATTCTGGTGAGGGTGAGGGTTTTCTTTTTCCTTCAGTGGAGTTACACTTTTATCTGGTTTCTTGGGTCTATTATGGTCGTAATCTGCGATTCCTTGCTTGTTTCGATGGCTGAAATCCGTAGGACTCGGATCTAAAGACGCACAAACATCCTCAGACAGCACCAAAGCCTTTAATTCCCAGAATTAAGCACTCAGAGCTCAACAGTACCTCCCGAAAACATGTGCACTATTGACCCTTCATGATTACGGTACACGTTTTAGAGAGGGTATGAAACGACTAAGTGCCTATACCAGTATTGGCTAGTGCTTATGTAGCTTTTAGGTCATATAACAGCGTCTTCTTGCAATTTTATGACGCAGTAAAAATAGTGGACATTATGGGGACATCCTGAAATGTCCAGAGCAACCTGGAGGACACCTGGCCGTTAATGATCGCGGGGTCACTTTTAACTCGTATAGCTACAAGCATGACCAAATCTGTCTGTAATGTCCTGAAATGGCCTTAAACAACCTGCTGTTTCTGATTGTTGCTTTTCTCTCCTTCTTCTACCTCAAAAATCCCCAAAACACATCCAGTGTGGAAAGAGATGAGGGAGAAACATGCATAACCAGTTTGGAGCAGGGGCTCCCTGATGTCACATCGCAATGATGTTTTATATATAATACACTGCTACAATCTCATTATCCTGCTTGCGAAGCTAAAACAGGATGATAGATCCAGTAGTGCAAGTTTTCCAGGTGCAGATAAAACATCATTCTGGCTACTAAACGTCCGAAATGGGAGAAAAACACACACTTGTGCTCAGTATTTGTTGAATGTGCGCCTAATTAATATATAGCTGTTCAAAATGTCTATGCCTAAATAATTCTGTTTGCGTTGAGCTTAGTTAGGTTTCTGACTTTGGACCGTTGTTTTTGCCAAAGAATTCTGATTCTGTGAGATTTTTCTGTGATTTTTTTATGAGATGAATATATGAAATATAGAGAGTGATTGTGAAACGGGAGGATAAATATGTTTGAATGTCATTATTTACTTTTTTGGTTTTGGTTGTAGATGTTTGTCAGACATCCTGGCTTAGGAGGTCTGACTCATTTGGGATGTATTTCTGGCCAATAATAAAAAAATAAGAGTTGATTTAGCAGTGTGCCCCAATAACAGATTTATGATGCTGCATCAACATTACACTATTATTTTGTACTGCCATGCTTTTTAAATTAATAATACAATGTGCCTTTGCATTATACTAATATTCAATAAATCATGGTGGCTGGAAATGAATATGCGACTTTCTGTCTGTTTTAGAGTCAGTGATTCCAGACACTTATTCTTCGTATTGTGCACAGAGAATGATTTGTCTAGTAGCTCAACAAGCATGCCAAAGTGGCCTGTAGGGGACAAGGACCGCAACTCATTAAATATCATTTGTGGTGTAGTGGCAATTAGTTTCAATGCAAATCTCCAGAAATTCATGAGCCACTATCTTGGGATGTCCAATATCTTGGAATGTCCAATATCTTGGAATGTCCAATATCTTGGGATGTAAAGATATCTTTGGGATGTCCAATATCTTTGGATGTAAAGATATCTTTGGGATGTCCAAAATCTTGGGATGTAATGATATCTTTGGGATGTCCAATATCTTGGGTTTGATCATCATAATGACAAACAACAGCCAATTAAAAATTCATCAGCCAGTGCACATCTGTGTAAACTGCCAATCTTCAAGTTTTGTAGCTTTGTTGACTCTATTTACCCAACTTGAGTTTGTTGTAGCACCTTGTTATGGCTGTTTTTAGTCCCTTTTAAAAATTATATTTTCTTTAACTCCTGATGTAACCTTTGTAAATTTCATATGGTTTTCTTTCACCTGTTCAAGCAGTCATATCATTCATTTCAGACAAATCTGTTTGGACCCACTGATCGCTAAGTTGCTACATTGCTGGTGTGTAAAATAAAAAAAATAATTATGCCATTATTATAAAAAACACTCGGGAGTATATATAAAAACATATATACTCCCGAGTGTTTTTTATAATAACCTCATAATAACCACTCATAATAAAATGATGCCAGCAAGGTTTCATTGGAAAGCTTCATGTTGAAGTTAATTTGTGATCAAATATGGGTAAGATCTAATCAATATTGTGTAAATAATGAAGTTCAGGAAGTATCTTTCATGGTCCTTCATAGAATTCAGAGGTTTGAAATCTCTCACTAGACGCCAGTTTTCTTGGTGATTATTGAGAACTGCTACTGGATATGAAACTGGACTACAATTTTTCTCAGAACAATTTTATACCCGAATGTTCTGGACTGATCTGGAGCCATTTTGGGGGAAACTGTGATGGACATCCATTGAAAACAGAGGAGACAGACATTTTTCTTGGTTTTACTTAAGAAGACTTGAACACCAACATGAACGTCGAACTTCTTATTGTTGTTGCTTGTAAATATTGCATTCATTAACAACACATATTTTGTTCATGTTATTTTGAGTATATATTCGCTACTTGTTCAAAAATGTGGAAAAACAATTAGTTAAATCCTGTCATGAATGTTGTGTTCTGAAAGGCATTAATAATAAAAAAGATTTGATGAGATACAGTGAGGTAGAGAGGCAGATGATGTCAAATGTGTTAGAGAGTCGGGTGAGAACATATTTATCTTACTGTTTTTTGGAAAATATGTTTGCTTGGAATGTTGTTGCTTGGAAAAAATGCTCACATTGATTATATCTGTTAAATATGTGAAGAACAAAAAAGAGGAAAAAGTATTTGTCTGTTAAACCCTGAAATTAATATACTATGTTCGGAAAGGCATAAATAAATAAAACTAAATAAAGTTGTTGCCATTGAAATGTTGTCGAACCGCTTTCTTTGAAACGGCCCTCATGGTGTGTCCTGACTCGCCTTCCGTACCGGCCGTCGGAGTTTGCCCTTAGTTGCCAGAAAATGTCAAAACGTTAAATTTCTTGCATTTTGTCTGGATTAACGATGTCTGCCAAAGGGGGGTCGAGAGGCTTTTATTTTAACACTGTGCTCTCCCTGGCCCGGTCATTGGCAGCCCACCGGCCGGCTCCTATTGAAAAGGTAAATGTCTGATATATCACTCAGGCTAACAGGCTAGCGCTATTTCCTATAGGAATCCTGCTAGCCGGTTAGCTTAGCATATTAATTAAAACTCACAGCAGTGTCCCCACTTACTTTCCTGCCGTTCATGGTTTATACTACTAATATATCATCCAGAAATGCTTTATATCAAAGAAATATATATCAAATGGAATCGTTGAGCCATTCAGAACAGCTATGGCTAACTGCGGGTCGTTAGCTTCGCCTCTGTTTACCCTAAGTTCAAGACTATTTAAGACTATTCAAGACTTAATTGTCAGAATTTCACAAGTGGAGCGTGTTGAGAAATATGCACTCATGACACTGTGCAGGGAAGTTAACACATAAAGAGGGTTTTGAGGTAACCAATATGTTTCAAATAAACATTACGACTATAAACAAGATCAAAACAATGCTTGAATGTAATAGAATAACATATGTGTGTACTGTAAAGCGCAATGTTTTGGTTGATTGTGAGTTACATAAAACGGAGTTCAGCGACGTAGAGAGGCATGTGATGTACTGCGAGAGACAGTGAGGTGGGGTGACTGATGAGGTGTAGTGAGACAGTGAGACAGAGAGACAGTTGAGGTACTGTGGGAGAAGAACACGAGGCTCATATATACCGGCAATTTTAAGATCATTATTTGCCCAAAACTGAATGCTCCTCTGTGCCCTGTTGAAGCCTTTGTGAAGTCACTTTTGCATTTCATTTTTAGAAATGAAATGCAAAGATTTTATTTTAAATCTAGATTAGCTGTGTTTAGGAGGGAAAATTTTGACTGTTCCTGTAACTGAATGAATGATACGTGTAATTGTTGATGGATTTAGGTCCAGAAACTACAATGCATGTGTCCAGTGGACTGCCGTGGAGTCTTCCAGCTGGACGAGAGGAGAAGAGATGCGGTGATTGCTCTCGGCATCTTTCTGGTGGAATCTGACTTACAGGTATGCAGTCCAACCAGGATTTGCTTAAGGCTGTTCGTTTGTGTAAACTGCAGTAATGAATGAGTCGAGGCAGTTTAAGTGAGTCTAATACTAATCTAATGTAGTACTGTTCTTAAAGTTGGTAATGAGGTTTACAGGTTTGTAAGATCATTAACCTAATATAACTTTTGCCTCAAATTCCAGTCCCTGAACCTGACCATTTCAGATAAGTGTTTTTTTTTGTTTAAGACGCACAGTGACCTACATATGAATCATTCAATTAGAACAAAGTGCACCTAACTTAAGTACTGAGCCAATGATGAAACGGGTGCAGATGATTCCAGATTATGTCTCGGTGATCAGTATACTGGTGGTGCTGAATGCTGAGTGGTTAGAACTCCTTTATTTTGGCTCTTTCTATCTATGGGCAATTTGCAGCCTGTCACAACAAAAACTTGTTTCACATTTCTTTCATTTAATATATTCAATATGCCAAAGATGATCAGAAAACAGCACAGTCAAAGCAAAATACTTATGAAGAGTAATGTTTTTGTTTTTTTTCACTCTGGTTTATTTTTCATTGCAGCACAAAGATACAATCGTCCCGTATCTCCTGGGCTTGCTGAAGGGATTACCGAGGGTACAGTGGATCGAAGAGAGCTCAGAGAGGAAGAGCAGAGGTAGACTAAAAATTTAGATTTTTTTTTTAAGAGCCCACACCCATGCATAACTATCATAATTCCTGTTTACTTACCAGGCTGTATGTGTTATTGTGCTTTCAAGACTTTTATGTGAATCATTTCTGCTGGTTTCTCTTTGATTTATTAACAAACAGCACATCCTAAAACACTGCTAACTTAAATCTGATGAAGCGAGGTTTAAGTTCTGTGGTCTGAGTGCATAAACTACACTATATATGGGTGGACGGGTGACTAGTATGTTTAGAAACTACACATAAAAGATCTAAAGCTTAATCAGAGATTTTTTTCATGGTCCCTTTTCTGAGAAAGTCCATTCATATTTTCATGTGTTTCTTGCAGATACCCTCCCTGTTGCTGAGAACTTCTGCTTTTGCTTGGTTACTGTGCTGTCAGATGTCGCTCAGAGGGATGAGTCCTTGCGGATCCAGGTACGTGAAACACTGCAGTTTCAGGAATGTAAAATAGTACGTGGAAATGAATGCATGTGAATATGTTGCTGGGAGTTTAGTCATGGAGTCAAATCGTAGGCTGAATCAATCAATACATTCATTCCTTCTTCCTCTTTTATGAACCTTAACCAGAAGGGGGATGCTGGACCCAATCACACATCCATTACAGGGCACACACGCGCACAAACCTAAAAGTAGTTCAGAATGCCCAGTCAATCTGAATGCCATGCTGCCCCAGTTGATTCAAATGGTGGTTTATTTCTAAGCAGCAGACAAAAAAATGCAGTTTTGAATTCTATAACCCCTTTACATGTCATTTTCTGATCAGCATTTCTTTATGTGGGACGTCATAGAAATTCTACTTTTTGGTAAGGGAATGTCATGGAAAAGTCGGGGAATATTTAGTCGGACTTTGGGTGGGAACCCTGAAGAAATTATGCTTCCGAATAGAATGAATGTAAAAAATGGGTTTTCATTTCAACCTAAAATGAGCAATGGTGATGAGCGATTTCAATGGGGTTTTTTCAGTATGTTGCAAAGCTGAATTTTGGTTTGGATGAACCAAAGCAGTATTTTTCAGTTCAGACCTCAAGCACCTCAAATAAACATCTGCCTTGTTTTATGTTTTACAATATAAATATTGTGTCTCATACAGATTTTGGAGGCTGTGATGGACCTCATGCAGGTTCTCCTGGAAACGTCTCGGAACCCTGAGGACCATGACAAAGGTTTGTATACTCCCTGTGTCTTGGAGACGCTGTGTCCTTTTTTCAGTGTTGCCAGATTGAGCAGGGTTCCATAAAAATGACTAATTAAAAAAAAGATGCCCAACATTCTAAAACTAGAGGTGCTTTTCTTGCTCAATATTAAATTTGGTATTTCATGCTTTTGGGCAGGTAATTAACCTTTGTTTTGACTGGAGAGCATTAATAGCAAACATGTCCCTTTATTTGTCTAAATCTGCTATTAGAGGTTCTTCAGGATTCAAGGTTACTTTATTGTTATCAGTAGCTGTGAAGATAAGAAAACGTTTCTCCATGAAGCACGGAGCAATATACAACAATGCACAACATTCCACAGAGAGCAGGTTACAACTGAAAATGGACAACACACAGGCAATAAATAGACAGCAAGTGTAGAGTCATGAGCATTGCAATAAAGGTATGATTCCTGCACAAGAGGCAGTTAGCAGCATTGAACAGAATTCCAGGGAAGACATAATAATAAATAGACAGTGTAGCAGAGTAACAGCAATGTTAGTGGGATGTCTTGTTTTTATATATGAATATCAGCCAAATGTAATGTCATTTAAAATAAATGCAATGCCAGCATTGAGAAAATGTGAGTGTGAAAGTTAAAGGAGAGATGGCTTATCTGTTTTCATTGACCTGAAAGGATTAATCAGTTAAAATTTATTAAGCTCAGTTTGAGGGACCACAGCATTCATTCGATGTTGTACCCACTTAATGAAGGTGTTAACAAAAATTCTTGTGGATCATCACAAGGAATACAATCCCTGATTAAGTTTTTGATGTTTTATGTGGAGTTTCTAAAGGTATTAGTCACTCCTCCGCCCATATATAGAAACAAATTGCAGTGTTTGCAGTGTAGTGTTGGACTTAAAAATCTTTTTCTGTGATTTTTTTCTAGAATATCTTTGTCGGTATACTGTCCCCTGCTTGCTGGGTGTTGTACGAGCGTCCGGACGCTACAGCAACACGGAGGAGCCGCTGCTGTCCAAGCTGTTCCCCCGGACGATCCCACAGCCTGTGGCCAACACGGATGAGATAGAGGCAGCTCGCCGACGCTCCTTCAATGACTTCCGCTCGATCCTCCCCAGCTCGTTCCTCACTGTCTGCCAGGGCGACACACTGCGCCGCAAAACCAGCAGTGTGTCCAGCATCTCACAGCAGGTTCCTGTTCACAGTTTCTCAAGCCACCAGCAGGGGGCTCTGCTTTCATTAAAAAATGAATCTCCGTTCCTGGAGATTTATAAATAGACAAATGAACACGTTTTTATATTCCATATGTCCATTTTTATGAATAGCAATGTGCTCTGCATTGTCAGAAACCACTTAATGTGAATATCAGAGAAAAGCTTCAAACTAGGGCATTTTCCGTGAAGAGGAAAGACCTTTTAGATGAAGGACACTGGACATTGTGTGTCTTCACATCATTATGATTTTGTTCTGTTTTGCGGTGTGTTTGATCATAATTCTACATTCATTGTAATGTCTTCTATGTTTGTTATCAGGCCAGTCCAGAACGTGCAGGCCTTCCTCCCAGCTCTCCCGCCGATCCTTCTGCTCATTACTTTGAGGGTAAGTTATGAATGTGTTTTTATGTACACATCACGGTTAAGCTGTACTATAGAGCAGTTATGTGCCTATGTTCACTGGCCATTTTATCATTATACCACTGACCAAAAATCTTAAATCACCCCCCTTTTCTTTATATTTTGCTTTGAATCACCATGTTGGTGCACAAATGCCCTTTTCTGCCTGCTTGGCACACTGGGTAGATTAAATGAATGAAATGGGAACACATGTTTTACTGGAACAGACAGCAAAGAGCATATAAATATATACACGGAGCCTAGAAAAACGAGTTCCAACCACTCAGCATCCAGCACCACCTGTTTACTGATCACCTGAGCTTTGCTGTAGCGGAAGCAAAGGATTTGAAGCAACATCTGATTAATTACCCGCTTAATAATAATAATAAAAATTGTTATTTTCTTTTTTTTAATTCTCTGTTGTCCTTATTCCTCTTGTTTCACTGAGCATGCTCATCACAAAAGCATTTATTTTGGGATTTATTTTATCTTAGAAATCTAGTACTGACCAAAAGGTGTTAATAAATTCATTTCAGCTGCGTCGTATTTGCCTGATGGCAGCACAGTGGATCCAGACTACTACTTCTCCACCATCAGCTCCAGCTTCTCTGTCTCTCCGCTCTTCACCGGCAGCAGCACTAAGGAGTTTGACGTTCCTTTGGACATGCTGAGGAAGCTCCTTCAAATGGTCAGTGCTCCTTCAGTGCACATTATGACCACATTAGGACGTTTTTTTCTGAAGCTCAGTGTGTGGTCATGTGATCTAATTTTTCCCTTTGTGGACAGGTAGAGCAGTTTGTTGCGGAGTCATTTTTGAAGATGTTGGATCAAACCATGACTGAGGTTTTGGAGGTAACTTGTGCACTTTAAGTTATTATTACTTACTCGTGATTCAGAGTCAGGCTTGTGTTTATACTGTGACTGTTCTTTCTATTTTAGAACAGTCCAGGTCTCAACCTCTTCTACAAAACCTTCAGTGACCCTCTGTATGTGGCCGTGTTTAAAATGCTGAGGGACACCCTGTACTATATGAAAGGTAAGGGGGTCTTTATAAAATAATCTGATAGGAGGAGACTTGGCTTCAACAATAATGCACTGTAAGCTACCACTTACAATTTTCTTTTTATTTAATGAACAGTAACAACTTTGTAATACTAAAATTCTGTAATATGTCAATACTTTTGGACTACAATATATTAAATGGAAACATACTTTGAATGAATATTTACCAATATGTTAAGTTTTCCCACTTTGACGTGTGAACCGCTTTCTTAATTCTGAGTATTATTCTAGACATGTCAAGCATTTCCCTTTTTTCTTTTCACAGTTTTTTTTTGGTTGTAAAACCTTTTGTAAAAATGTATTTAGGGTTGATATTAAAACATGGATTCCTAGTTTTATGATCTAAATGACCTAACTCGGTGGTGGTTGAAAAGAAACTGAATCCAGTTTAGCACCACAGTTATAGTAAAGATTTGTGCTCTTAGCATCCCTGTTTGGTTATTGTAACTCTTGCAATAATAACGTCATCATAAAAAAGACAACATGGTCTCTCTCATGTCTCTCGCAGTTAGAAGAACCTGTCGGTCTGTGGTGACTGTTTCTGTTTGTGTTTAGACCTGCAGACGGCCTTTGTGAAGGAGGTGCATGATTTTGTGCTGGAGCAGTTCAGCAGCAGCCAGTCAGAGCTGCAGCGGATCCTGCACGATGTGGAATATCTACACAGCGAGCTCAGCCCTCTTAAACTGCGCTGCCAGGCCAATGCTGCCTGCGTGGACCTCATGGTCTGGGCGGTCACAGAGGAACAGGGTAAGAGAACCAGTTAGAAGAACCTGTTCTCCCATATTGATAAATCTGTCTAAGAGCTGTTGATCAGTTATTGTGTAGTGTTGAGATGTAAAAGTTTGGTTTAGCTGATTTTGTTGCCGTTTACTGTGTTTCTGGCAGGCGCTGAGAATCTTTGCACCAAGCTGTCAGAGAAGCTGCAGTCCAAAACATCCAGCAAAGTCATCATTGCACACATGCCTCTCCTCATCTGCTGCCTGCAGGTCAGTGCTCACTGTCTGAAGATAATGTGGGAGTTTTACATTTACATTTACGGCATTTAGCTGATGCTTTTATCCAGAGCGACGTACATCAGTGCTCAAGTAGTCCACATCTGTATCTTAGATCTTTAACGCTAAGCCTAAGTTTCATCCAAGATACTATAAGCTCGGTACACCTAAACAACACCTGTCAAAAAAAAAAAGTCAAGATTTAGTAGAAAGAGTTAGGAAGTTGTTTTTTTTTGTTGTTGTTTTTTTTTAAATTAGTGGTCCTAAAGTGAAATGAGAGACATCGTGAGACTCCACAGATCTGCTAGAAAGTGAAGGTTTACCAGGACATCACCAAAACTTTAGCTGGATTATAAACTGATCACACAGCTAAATACTAAGAATAAACACCATGTTTCATAGAAATAATGAACAAGACTATAAATATAAAAGGAGCTCTAGGAGGAAAAACTTTCTGCTGGTTTGACTCCATGAACAAGGTTTTGAGACAACAGTAGGCCAAAGGTTTTGTGGAAAGAATTGCGTCAGAATCTCTGTTACCAGCCTGAGGTACACGGGGAATTGAAAGTGTGCTACAAGATTTGTACCATCACAATACAGTTAAGGTACAACACAGTTCCTGTAAATCTATGACAAAAAGCGCAATGTGAGCTCAGACCAGCAGGGGGTGTGAGGGGCGTGTGTGGGCACACTCTGGCCACCAGGCTTAGTGTGAGTATAGCCTTAAGGTGATTGGAATTCTGGTGTGGTTCATTCAAAGTATGAATGTAATACAGGCCAAAGACTTCTAAACAGAACACATTTCTGCACCTTTTGTCATGACTGCTCAGTTTGTGCAAAATATATATTTTTTCTGTCATGCAATTGTTTGTCTTCCTGAACTCTGAAGCTATGTACAGATTTATTTACCAAGAATGAGTCCTTTTTGAAAACCATTTATCAGTTATTACATCCTCGGTCATCAATCAGTGTTCTTCAGTTATTATCAGATTTTTTTCAGATATTTTTACTTGCTTATTTTTTAGGGGTTTACATTTTAACAATTAAATATATGATGCTTTGTTTTACAGTGTGTTGCTATATATTTTACAACCATTGTTGTAGAGGACTTTTGTGTTGCGTTAAACTGACTTGATGATCTCCTGCAAACACACAAAAAGATCCTAGATCGGTACTACTGAGTGAATATTTTCCTTTTTTTTTTTGACTGATGGACTTTTATAATATGGACACCCTGTGGGTTTGGCTGCCCCAAACACCATTCAGCACTGCTGAAGCAGCTCCAGCAGCTGGTGGTCAGGTCTGAGCCCTGCCATAGAGCACTCGGGTGATGTGCTCGGCGGGGCATGACCAGAATCTGAAAACGGCTGTTGGTGGGTTTCATACGTGTTTGATGAGGTGTCAGCAGACTTCACACCCTCTGGCTGTTCAGCAGTACATATTAGAGAGTTCTGTAATATGAGGAAATGATCAAAGATGGAAAACTATTCCGAAAATTTATTAAAGAAATTGATCATACATTTGTAATGGCGGGGACTTTATTAAAAGCTCATATCTTGCTTTTTTTCAGGTATTATTTTTTGCTCCAAGGCACCTTTGGGATGTTTGTGAACCAAATGTGATGATTGTGAACACTCGCAATTCATTTTTGTGCCTTAAAGACTGAAATGTAAATGAAGATTTGGCTCATTAAAAAATTCGGCTCACTAAAACACTCATTTAGTAACAGTGTGCAAATGCATTGGTTTTTATGACGTCACAAACACTATTGTTTTCAAATCAGACTGCTGTTGCAGTTTACTTTCCATATGTGATGTGCTTTCCAGAAGTGATCAGCTTTCAAACATTAACAATCGATCAATCAACCTTTGTCTTCTTTCTTAAGTACAGTAAGCGTGACCCTCATTCACATTGTAGGAGAGAGTTTACAGTGAATTAATTGAATACATTAAAATGGCATTAAATCAGGTTACAACAGGCCAAATAAAAACAGAAGCAGTCAAGATAAGAATTAAAAAAATATTAAATATGAGGTCTACATGAACAGGGATTTTAAGATTGTAAGGTAAACTAAAATCTCCCAAATCAAATCCAATGTTTAAACGAATAAAAATAGAACAATAGAATACAAATTAGGGCTGGTACGAATGCCATTTTTTGAACTTCGAGTATTCGGTAGAGAGGGGGAGGGGGCTGGATGTATTCTTATCTTGTATTCGCCATCTTGGATTCAGAAATCCATATTTTCGAAGTAGAATTAT
>JBBMFX010000033.1:10186593-10202747 GCA_037832545.1 Rhabdalestes septentrionalis | reverse complement strand
AACATCTCAAAACCAACTCGAATGCATTTATTCCACCACCAGTCAGCTGTAAACACTGCCGGCGAAGTGCAAAATAATTTTCTTACTTCAGTTCACCATTTGGCTCCTGAGTGCATCTCTCTGGGACTCTAAGGGCGTCATTTCAAATTTCTCCTATTCTCCTATATTTCTCCTCACTGCTGGTCACAAATCCCCATCGAACACCTTCATAAGTCTTCTAAATGTCCTGCTGTGATGTTTTTATCCACCTTCAGGCTAAAAATATATGGTCTTCTTTTTGATACACCCCTAGTGAGCATTGAACATTGTATGCCTCCCATCAAAGCTGTTTTTCTGCCACCGAGCTGCGGAGAGAAATGCACCGTTAGACCAGGAGCGCATTGGAAAGTTTCTCCGGTTCTGGGTGCAGGAGAACTCCATGCTTGGGCTCGTTGGAAAGATCATATTGAGTTTTTAGTGGGAGTCGCGCTTGGTTTCGCAGGGATTGATGTCACGTGTAAAAAAAAATTTTTTTCTTTCGAATACTCAAATCTCAAAATGAAAACTCGAATGCCATCCCACCGTCTAGCTCTGGAGCCAAAATAATTTTCTAGTTCAGTAATAACTCAGTACCTGAAATTTGATCCAGGATTCTCAGTATTTAAAAAGACCAGTATTGTGATATGGGGTGGCAACAGTGTTCAACGTCAAACCTGTTTATCCAACACATAGGCTCTTTAATTTAATGTAGATATTAATGGTGAATGTGTGTTGTGTTCTTTAGGGACTGGGTCGGCTGTGTGAGCGTTTTCCTGTCGTGGCTCACTCCGTCACCATGTCTCTCAGAGACTTTCTGGTGGTGCCGTCCCCCGTACTGGTCAAGCTCTACAAGTACCACAGCCAGTACACCACTGGTGAGCATCACTGTCCTAGATATTAGAAAACATTAGAACCCTAATGATTCCTTTCCGCTCTTAAAATTGTACATGTGCCGTTCATGAAACGAGGCTGCCATGAGTTGCTGGATGTAAACTCCTCTCCTTTCTTCCATGAAGGGACCGGAGAGATCAAGATCCACGTAACTAACGAGCATTCCCAGTCCACCTTCAGCGCCCACTCCAGTAAAAAATCTCAGCCCTCGATGTACGAACAACTTCGAGACATCTCCATCGACAACATCTGCAGGTGAGCTGGCCTATTAAAATCTGCCGGGTGCAGATTGGCATTAATGCATATACTAAATAATAAATATTATCAGGAACTACTAATTCATGAAAGCAGGTGCAAAATTCTATGGGCAGAGTGGTCGGGCCTCAAATCCATAGCCATTCTGAATTTAAGAATATTATGATAATAGTTTTATTACAGGTGTCCTTGTGCACGTTTTGTCACTATGAAGAGTCTTAGAATGCATTTAAAAGGAAGTTTGTTATTTTCAGGCTGTTCTTGTTCGAAGAGAAAAATACGTGATCTACTAACATATTGTCAACCTCAAGATCTTGAATTTACATTATATCCTGTTTTTCAGGTGCTTGAAAGCAGGACTTACCATGGACGCGGTCATCGTGGAGGCATTTCTTGCCAGCCTCTCCAACCGTCTCTACATCTCCCAGGAAAATGACAAGTATGCGTGGGGGCTCAAGTGATGATTAGAACATTAGGTAAAAAATTAAGCCTCCTTATCCATTCTTTGGTCTAATCTATGCATGGTTTTTTTTTTTTTTTCCTCCAGGGATGCCCACCTCATTCCAGACCACACCATCCGGGCTCTGGGGCACATCGCTGTAGCTCTGAGGGACACCCCGCGAGTGATGGAGCCCATCCTGCAGATTCTTCAGCAGAAGTTCTGCCAGCCACCCTCACAGCTCGATGTGCTCATCATCGACCAGCTGGGCTGCATGGTCATCACTGGGAATGTATGTGTCCCACACACATTAAAAAAAATTTTTTTTTTTACATCATCAGGGCTTGGAATGATATAAAATGGCTTGTATTAGCCACTTCATTACACTTTAATGAAATAAACTTCAAAAACCTACATTGTATCTTATCATCTCCATTAACTCGCACATCAGTGCTACTGGAGCTTTAAAAACATCTCAATGTCACTTCTGGGCTGAGAATTGTCTGTCGACCAAAAATATTCACCCAACAGTGTCCTGTGGCCAGAAACAGGACTGGTGCATGACGAACACAAACTATACAGCATCAGATAAGCGAGCATCACTTAAATGACATCTGTGAGGTGGACCAACATGTTAGATGTGTCTAACAGATATAAAATGTACTCCAACACTTTGCTGTATATAAACACTGTGCTGAGAATGATCAGTTGCCCAAATATTACCTGAATGGGCCCTGATTATAAAGTCATATGAGGCAGGGAAATAAGTGGACCACAATCTAATGTACCTGTAAACTACAAAATGTACCTTATTGGCCAGTGGAACTAATAGATTGGACCCTGATTGAAGGTATAAAACACCAGAAAGATAAACCTGGTTTAAATTAAACACCACAGAGCAAATACACACACTTATGTACACTTAAATATGTTTTTAATCTGAATTCTAAGCATCTTTACCTTTATTGTTTTCAGCAATACATATATCAGGAGGTCTGGAACTTATTTCAGCAAATAAGTGTGAAAGCCAGCTCGATGGTGTATTCCACCAAAGACTATAAAGACCATGGATACAGGTAACTGCATATGTCACTTCCTGTCATTGTGTGTTGAAAAGCATCTCTATGTGAGGGAAGACTATAGTGTCTTCATTCAAACATTTTGCTACTGCTGTTTTTAATATATTCTGTTTTAAGGATGTGAAACCCACAAAATACAATGACTAAATTTACCACCATCAGGATTTTGGTTAGAGGCAGCAGCAGCAGCAGCAGCCTGCCTTGCCCTCCTTCTCATTTCTCCTTCTTACCCTTCGAAATATGATTGTAGACGTCTTCACTTTTTTAGATTCGGTGACCATATGAAGTGGTACACAGGTGCCTGAACTGAATTTGTTATTGTAACTAGGGGTTTGCCGAAACCATTGAATGGGATAATGGAAAAGCCGTTTTGGATTTATACAAATGTGTTATTACCAGCATAGTTGGAATTAGATTGTTCTCTGTATCAGCCAATACTTGAGGGTACAGTATTGAGATTGGTATCAGACATGAAAAAGGTGGCATCAATTTAATCTTATTGTATATTGTCCTTTATACTACATACATTGTGGCTTTATTATTTATTTATAAAAAAAATTTGAAAACTGAATATAAAAAATAAAATGTTGCGATCTATGTGATCAGCATGTGTAGTTGAGGTAAGAGAAAACTGGCTGAATTCTCTGACCTTTCCCTTCAGACACTGTTCCCTTGCGGTGATCAATGCTCTGGCCAACATCGCGGCGAACCTGCAGGCCGAGCACATGGTGGACGAGCTGCTGGTGAATCTCCTGGAGCTGTTTGTACAGCTGGGCCTTGAGGGCAAGCGGGCCAGCGAGAGGGCCAGCGAGAAGGGGCCCGCACTTAAGGTACCATCACACACATGTTTAAGTCTCAGATTATGACACAATATAGTGCATGCGTGTGCTTTTGATTTGCAGTTTCCTTTTATGTCATCAGCTGGAGGGGGAGGACGGCAAATGGGGAGAGAAAAATAGAGACAAAAATAGAGAAAGTTGGTGTGTTATGTACAGCACTGTGCAAATGTTTTCCTGCGGCAGGTTGCAAAGTGCATAAATGTGTCGAGATAAAGTAGTTCCTACCACTCATTATTCAGCACCACTACTGTTCAACTCCTGATCGTTTCATCACTGTTTTTGGTCTAAAATTAGATGTGCTTTGATCGGCTTGAATTGTTCCTCAAGACCATATTAAAAACAAGAAACATTCTGGAGCTTTAGAAGAAAAATATGAAGAAATGAGAGGGTGATTGCTCCCCTCTCCACTATTCCACTTTAAACCCTGATCTTGCTGTACACGTTGAACTGTACTTAGCGGTCATTTCCTTTAGAGACCAGTATGCAAACCAGTGCAACCCTTTTGGTGGCCCCTGAAACTGGAAAAACCGGTCAAGACGGTTTGTGTGAGGGGTGTTTTCCCACAGACAGCTGCACCCGTCAGCATGAAGCTCGGATGCATTTCAGATGCTGGTTATTTAGTTACCTAAGCTAGTTATTCCTGCTCACAGCTCAGCATATAGTTCTTATCAGCCTTGTCATTAAGACTGAAAGCCCGCTGAAAGAGGCTTATGCTGGTGCTGAAGGCCATTGCATTAATCCATAGTAGATATCTGCTGGCCACGTGGCTGATGGGCTGATAATTATTTTTAATAACCCAGAATAACAGTGACTGTGACTTTCTTGTTATAACCTACATGTGCTGTAAATGATCTTTGAGCCTGGCATCACTTTAGCTTGCACAGTAGCTGCTTTTTGCTCCATTCGGTGCTGTTGCGCATTTCTGCTGCCTTTAGCTGGCAGGGTGAGGTGACATCAGAATGTTCCACCTGACAAGCCTGGATTTATTCCTATGGGGACGCCCACAGATTCTGAACATTAAAAGATCAATACTCAGCCCTTGACCGATTGAAAAGCTGTAAACAAGCACACTAGGGTGGGTATTATGCATGTGTCATGCTTGGAACAGTGGCAATTTCTCAAACAGCCTTGGGGGAGACACAGAGCAGAAATTCAGCTGTAAAATAGTAATAAAAGATAAAAAGTCTTTCCATTAAAACACTAATTGAAAACTAGTTTGTATTGTTTTTCAGGCCTCAAGCAGTGCTGGTAATTTAGGAGTGCTGATTCCAGTCATTGCTGTGGTGAGATGTTTATTTCTCATTGTTCCATTTCATCTATTTAGTGCTACCCATGGTCAATGGCCTTCTCACTCAATAGAGTGACATATATTAAATAGAGGGCCAACACAGCAGATGCTGTAGAGCCGTATCACTACTTTGGTTTTATTTTGCTTGCAGCTGACCAGGCGTCTGCCGCCGATAAAGGAGGCCAAACCCAGGCTGCAGAAACTCTTCAGAGACTTCTGGCTCTATTCCGTTGTCATGGGCTTTGCGGTGGAGGGGTCAGGTGAGCTGGGCTTGCCGTGTTTGGTGATGGGTGTTCTATGACTCTACAGGTGCAGTGATTATGCAGCATCTCTTCCAGGTTTGTGGCCAGAGGAGTGGTACGAGGGTGTGTGTGAAATCGCCACCAAGTCCCCTTTGCTGACGTTCCCCAGCGGAGAACCCCTGCGTTCAGAGCTGCAATATAACTCTGCTCTGAAGAATGACACAGTCACTCCGGTAGGGTCCACCTATATAATCTCATGTGTTGGAAACTATAATTATACTTTTCTAATTATATTAATGAATTGGCATTTAATCAACAGAAATAGATATTTATTCGTAGTAAGGGAGAACACAAATTCCTTACATTTCATTTTCTGAACATTCTTTTGGAGAACTCAAAATATGTATTGACCTATTAGAAATTGATGTTTAAAAAAATTAGGAATCTAAAATCATTCTGCACCCTTAATATAAACAGGCGCTGTACTGTGAATGTCTGCCACACAAGTTATATGTTTGAATGGTGGTCCTCATTTAGCCCTTCATATTGATGAGGGGGAGAAGGTGTTAGTTATAAAGTGGCAAAACAATATGCAGTCATGTGATTGGGCAATTAAGGAATCCCTGGTCAAATAACATGTTTAGTTTTTTACAATTATATGTAAATAATAAGTGTAAATAAATACTTTACACAGATCTCTGTTCACCACATTTTAGTCCACAAGCACTGTTAAGTTTGCCAAAAATAATAAAATGGAAATAAATACAATGCAGGTTTTTCCCAAAACTTGGCAAATACATTTAAATTGTGCCCTGAAGTCAGAAGAAGAATCCTATATTGTTTTTCCACCTTGCACTGAGTGTATGTTTGAGATAACAATAAATACCCACTTGACTTGACATGTGACATGGAAGAGATGAGACCAGTTAAGGTCTGAGATTAACCTCACCCTCTGTTTTTATTAACAGGCTGAGCTGAATGATTTGAGGAGCACCATCATTAACCTGCTGGATCCCCCACCCGAAGTTGCAGCCCTCATCAATAAACTGGATTTTGCAATGTCTACCTACCTGCTGTCTGTCTATCGGCTGGAATATATGAGGTATTTTGGTGTTCGGTTTTATGTGCACTGTATATGGTACTGGAAATATCTGCCCAAATGTTTTGCTTTATTGCTTTATTTGTACTATTTTCCACATTTTAGAATTATCATAAAAACCATAACAGAATGGAATAATACATATAGTAAAAAGTATTAATTTATTTAAGTATGACCCTTTATATCAGATTATCTAAGGTTATCAAAAATCATATTCAGTTAGTCACTATATGTCACTATAATCATATTCAGGGATGTCAATAAATGTCTATGCATTTATTCATGTATATATTTGTGTACATACAGTTCTGTGCAAAATCTTAGGCATCTATACATGTTATTTGGCAGTTTGGTTACTTTCTGCCAGCAGCAATGCAAACAAACAAGAAAGCAATAAAAATGATCTCGTTTTTAAGTAGTTGATATTTTATGTGACTGTTAGAACAACGTAGGTTTGGTTCCAGATTTCTGCTCTGTGCCTCCATTTGCTTTGATTAATATAATTCCAAAAGCAACGCACCTAATGGTTGAGTGGTGGTCCTCATTTAGCCCTTCATATAGATGGGGGGGAGAATGTGTTAAAATCAGTAGTCAGTAGGTGTTAGTTAGAAAGTGGCAACACAATATGTTTTGTTTTTTACAATGATATGTAAATAAATACACTTTATATATATAAATATGATGCAAAACAGGTTTTTCCCAAAACTTGGCAAATACATTTAAATTGTGCCCTGAAGTCAGCAGAAGAATCCTATGTTGTTTTTCCACTGTGAAAATAACAATAAACACCCACTTGACTTGACATATGACGTGGAAGAGATTGACATAATGATATATCAGAAGAAGCCCAGGTATTTCATCGGAGCTACAAGTAATACCAGTCTCCCATAAGAAAGGTCCGGAAATTATTATGCGAAAACGTTGTCATGCATAAAACCACTTTTTTCTGTGTTCATGTTATTTGCATTTATATTGTAATATTCGTACATTGTCAGTAGCTTTACACCCAGTAGTAAAGTATAAAAGATTTATCACAGTACTGTGTATATATATGTGTATATATATATGATGGGGAAGAGATTTAATATTTTAATTTTAAGTTTCAAAATCTTTTCTTCCCATTTCCAGAATGCTGCGCTCGTTGGATTCGGACCGTTTCCAGGTGATGTTCCGCTATTTTGAAGACCGAGCCATCCAGAAAGACAAGTCTGGTGGGTGTTAGAACTAGGGTCTAAACCCTGTGCTTCAGTAGTTTTTCTTATTTATTCACCTCATCTCTCTTTCTTCTCCAGGGATGATGCAGTGTGTGATTGCAGTTGGTGACAAGGTCTTTGAAGTCTTCCTTCAGATGATGGCAGAAAAGGTACCATTGTAATTACATTGTTTAATGTCATTAGCAGCTAAAATTGCCGCCGTGGCTGATTTAATTTTCCATCCCAGCCCAAGACGAAGGCTCACGAGGAAGAGCTGGAGCGGCATGCTCAGTTCCTTCTGGTCAACTTCAATCACATCCACAAGAGGATCAGACGGGTGGCTGATAAATACCTGTCTGGCCTGGCTGAGACGTAAGAGCTCTGTTCCAAAACCACATAAACAAAACATACAGATTTTTTTATATAATATACCATCATATAAAACCCAGCACTTTCTTAATTAGTCCAAATTCGTGAAGGAATGTTAGATGCTCCCAAGGAACATCGGGTCAGGATTTAAATATCAAAAAAATATTATGACCGGTACCAAAACTTAAACCAGGGGTGTCAAACTCCGGTCCTGGAGGGTTGGTGTCCTGGTTATGTGAACCAGGTGATTCTGTGTAGGGAAATCACCAAAACATTGTGGACCACAGCCCTCCTGGACTGGAGTTCATCACCTTGTCTAAATGAACTAAAAATTATCAGTACTGTAGTATTGACTGTTTGTAATATTTTAATGTTCTTTTCCTGTCGTTTTAACACAGTGTTTTGCTGACTGATATGATTGTCAGCTTCAAATTTTTAAACATATCAAACACAGCAGAAACTCTTTATTAAATAATATGAATATGCTGTTGGGGACAGAGCTACACATTTTTTAAATTGTCATGTATTTATGTAGTAAGGTTTGTTTAGTAAAGTGTGTCTCAATGTGCTGGTATAAATGGAGTTGTAACACTGTTGTGTTTTTTTTACAAGTTTTCCTCACCTGTTGTGGAGTGGCCGCGTGTTGAAGACGATGCTGGACATTTTACAGACCCTCTCCCTGTCGCTCAGTGCCGTATGTTTACTCAACTAACATCCTGCTGCCCTTGGAACACAGCAGCATATCTGTCCTCAATATCATACAACATATATTAAACATTAACACCCTAATTAACACTCATTCCCTTCCCAGGACATCCATAAGGATCAGCCGTATTATGAGATCCCAGACACCCCGTACCGCATCACAGCTCCCGACACCTACGAGGCCAGAGAGGTGGGCTGGGGGACTGAGGGGGGTGATGGAGTTTTTAGATATTTGAAGACATCTTCCTCTTATTATGTATCTTATATTTAATGGGTACTATGTAAATAGGATGCTATATAAACAATATTCTCTACTAAGAGCAAATGCTATATAAACACTGCTGTATATCCTACATACATACTATATACTTGATAAATATTAACAATACAAAAACTGTGCTGTACAAATACAATGTGCCATACAAACACAATCATATGTAAATATTAGGCTATATAACCACTAAATGCTATTTAAACCCACAATATAACATGCTATAAAAACACTATGGGTTAGTTTCCCAGACAGGGATTATGCCTAGTTTTGGACTACCCTTTCTGTTTCAATGGAAAATCTTTATTCCCAGCACTACATAATCCAGGATTAGGTTTGATCCATGTTTGGGTAACTGAACCTGTAGGTTATAAAAACAGTATATATATATATATATATAAACACTATATGCTGTGGTCAGAAGTTGGTTTAAATCTTCCAGAATACTTCAGGGGGGTTTTTAAAAGCATTATTCTTATGTTATTGTTATTGATTACGTGCATAAGCCCCTAACCAATCTATCAGCTGATTGATAACATTGACCCATATTGATGAACAGAAAAAAGGTCACCAGCAACATGCGGAATTGGAACCATGTTTTTGTTCTGCTCAGTGCTGGAATTAAAACTGCCAGCTTTATGGTACAACTTTTAAACAGCAAAACAAGCTGCTATTTATCTATACAGGCTACACTATTCAAACATCTAATAAAACATGAAACATACAGAACGTGGCCAGACCTGTCCTTCAATACAAGACTAGTGATGTACAACACATTTTATTCTTTGAGAATTAACAGAAACCCAAACGGCTGGTAGATATTTTGTAATTAATTGTTAAGTGTTTATTGTCAATTGGATGAAGAAATGTGAAGTTAAGAGGTGGTTAACTCAAATGAACTGATATTGTTTTGGTATAAAATAAAAATTTGTTAGTAAACTGCTGGTATTGAAATCGAAGTCTTTTAAAATCATACGTGGGCAAATTCAATTTAGTGGGCCCTACACTGCATGCAGCATCACTGCCAGTGTATGGTGTATTGATGGTGCTGGTGTTTCTGTCCTGATGTAGAGCATTGTGAAGGACTTTGCTGCTCGATGTGGGGAGATCCTGAAAGAAGCAATGAAGTGGGCGCCATCAGTCACCAAATCTCATTTACAGGTGTGTCTTATGATCAGAAGAACAGAAATAGTCCAGAAGTTTGTGAAGGCTTTGTCAGCTCTTACATCTCATTCTCTGCTACAGGAGTACCTGAACAAGCACCAGAACTGGGTGTCAGGCCTGTCCCAGCACACTGGCCTTGCCATGGCAACAGAGAGTATCCTGCACTTTGCCGGATACAACCGGCAGAGCACCACGCTGGGCGTGAGTGTTTTCAAACTACAGGTTTAGCTTCACAGTGAAAATGAAATGAGAATTTAATTAGGGGTCTAAATCCTAAACTCCACCCTGTACCTCAAAAATGTTTTATTATTACATATATACGTATATATACCATTTTTAATTCTCTTTTAATTTTTTGAAACATGTCAGAGTTGCAATATGTATTCTGTCAGCTCTAATATTTATGTAAGATTTTATTCTTAAAAATACGCAATATACGCAAGAGTGACTCTAGTTGTTTACACAGTATCCGAACAGGGATAAAGATAAACTTAAGTAAACATCCACAATTCAACCAAGATGCCGCACGCTTGGTACACCTGTCAAAGAAAGTCATAGTTAGTAGTAAGAGTTAGGAAAGTTTTTTTATTATTATAATGATTTTTTAATTATTATAACTTTTTTAAAAATGTATATAGCAGTACTAAGCAAGTGAAGTGAGAGTGGTAAGAGACATTGTTAGTCACCAAGGTGCTTCTTGAAGCGACTGGTGTTCAGGCAACGCTTGAAGACAGTGAGGGACTCTCCAGATCTGATAGGAAGAGGGAGACGGATATCTTCCTCTTCATTTGAGCAGATGAGGCTCAAGACGAGCCATGCTTGAAGCCATCAGAGTTACGAGAAGAGATGCGTTGCTTAATCAATGCCGTTATGTATGGGGGTGCAAGACCATTGATGGCTTTGTAAGCAAGCGTTAGGGTTTTTGACTTTCCAGGATTTATGCAGTTCAATAGGCCACATTAGGAAGGATGTATCATGATGAGTCATATTTTGAGATTAGTGTTAAAAACGTTATCAGAAGTGGTGAATCTTGTGTGTCTGTAGAGCACCCAGCTGACCGAGAGGCCGGCCTGCATTAAGAAGGACTACTCCAACTTCATGGCCTCGCTGAACCTGCGGAACCGCTACGCAGGAGAGGTGCGGACGATCCCTCGCTTTCTCTGCCTCTATAATGAAACCTTTAAAGGCACCGGAGTGACCGGGCAGCTGTTAAAGCTATGCATGTGTATGTTCCATTTAGGTGGCCGGGATGATCCACTTCTCAGAGGCCACTCGGAGCACCTCGGACCTGAACAAGCTGATGATCAAGCAGCTGAATGAGGCTCTCGACGGAGGACAGCCAGAGGCGTTTACTGAAGCCATGTTCAAAATGGCAGCGCTCCTCATCATCTCTAAAGGCACGACCCAGCACTGTTAACCCTTCTCGTGGAAGGAAAGTGAAGGGGCACTCCAGCCTAAATGTGGCATTTAATGTTCTATAATTGGGATTAAAGAGTCTCTTAGCATCTACAGTTTGACTGAATTCACAGTTTTGTGTTTTTATCTCACTACTTTATCCATCATGCATTTAACTCCTTTTTTTGTCATTAAAAGTAAATATAAAGTGCAAAAACGTTAATTGGGTTTATTTGTCAGGTTGTGTATTATACAGCTGGAGAATTAATCATGGCTGGTGTATATTTTTTATTAATAATGAATCTCAATATTCAATTTAATTAAGTAATTGTGGCAACCCTGGTTGTGAGTGCTATATTTTATAGGATTTCAAATTTGGGGCTACAATTAGAGCCTGAGATTAATTAATTAGAGGATGAGATGAATGTTTACAGTTTATTTTTGTAATAATACAAATAAGACTGTGTGTGAGTGTGTGTGTCTGTCTGTCTTTTTATATGCTGCAGAGTGCGACCCACAGCTCCTCCATCACCTGTGCTGGTCGCCACTGAAGATGTTTACAGAGAATGGCATGGAGACGGCCATAGCCTGCTGGGAGTGGCTCTTAGCAGCTAGAACTGGTCTGGAGGTCCCGGTCAGTTCTCAACCTGGATCCGTAACGATTGTTTTTAAGTTTAATTTTAATGTTTAATATTTTATTTATAGCTGGAATTTGGTGCCATTTCTCAACTAAGTATATTATTGCAAAATTGTTTAACATCTGGTGTGGTGCATGTATATGCAAATTTTTGACTGGTTGATCAAGGACTAAATATAGAGCGATGTTTAGTGGTAAAATGCAACACGATAAATGAAGAGAGTCAGAAGAGGCACTAGTTAAATACCCCACTGTGAGCAGAATTTAATTATTAACATAAATGCTTTTTGGCCATAAAACCAATGCTTGGGCATCTCCAAACACTGGTTTAATAGCAACCACAGTCACACTTCACACTTTCTCATAGAAATGCTGTCTAGTTGCACTGATAATTCACCTAAATGTGCAACAGTAACCAAGATATTCAGAGTATTAGTAAATAGCTAATTTATGTTAACAGAGATAACAGTAAAAACAAAACAGGTAGTGTGTACCTGGGGTTAAAGATGTTTCAGTGAGATTTTGTGAAGTGGGTGAAGGTCTATCTGAACTGTGTACTGCTCTCTGTCTACAGTTCATGCGTGAGATGGCAGGTGCATGGCAGATGACTGTGGAGCTGAAGATGGGGCTGTTCTCTGACGCCCAGGTGGAGGCTGACCCCCTTGCAGCATCGGAGGAGAGTCAGCCCATTCCCTGCCCCCCTGACATCACCCCCCACTACATCTGGATCGAGGTAAGTGCCACTGGTCTTGCTTGATCCACTCATGTAAGCCCCAAGTCTTTTCCCTGACTCTGCTCAGGGGCCTTGCCTGGATTTGTATTGTGGGAAAGCTCCTTATGATACGCACCAGGAATAGCAAACTTTCCTGTATGTCCTTCAGGATTCAGCCTCAGGAGACATCACCTCCGGTCGTCTGATGTGACGTTTTAGTCATAAAGTGAAAAGCAATGGATACACACACTCTTAAAAAATAAAATCTGACAAAATTTATTTTAGTAGATTATCTTTCTATGGCCATTTTTTTAACCTATACATTCACACAACCTGAAGGTTGCATTTTAGACTTAAATTGGTAGAGGATGCCTTTAATGGGTTGAGAAGCTCTTTGACTGCTAGAGAATGCCTTAATGTGGAACAAATGGACTTAACTTAGTGTATTTTATTTCTCGATATATTTTTACACAAGAGTCATTTGTAACACACTTTGTGTGGTTTAATGTTATAATAATTTTATCTGTAACATTTTCCGACCTCACTTTATCCCATAGAATTAAGCAGTCTGTTTTAGTTACTGGGGCTTTAAGACTGATTGTATATCTAATACCACACTTTGGACTGGCTTCTCTGTTTTAGACCTAATTTAAAAAGCAGTATGGACTGAAACACCCTTTAAAAAGCTTGAATGGGCAGGTCTAAGCTACTGTAGGTTAAATTAGAAAATGTTGTTATTGTGACCTCACAAAATCAGTGATTTATTTTTGCAGACTGTGAAGCACATTTTGGTGTTTAAACAGTGCTCAATGCATTAGACTTCTTTCACAAATGAAATAAGGAATTGGGCCCTTATAAAAGATTTTTGTATTTTTTAAAACATGATTGTTTAGGGACCCATATGTTGTTATTGTATGGTACTAAAATACTTAATGGCATAATTTTGCCAAACATAGCTTTTGTGGTCATTTATGAAGAGTGTTTTATGCAAAAACATAATGCATGTTTGCAGTCATGTCCATTTCAGTGTAAATAAAGCAGTTACATTTCAGCAGGATATACATTTTGTAATCTGTTAAATTAATGTCCGGAGGATAAAGTTACCTACCTACTCCAGCCATTGAATGTATATGAAGGGCCACATACCCTAATGTGATAATGGAAGGTTATTCACACCAGTTAGCATTACATGCCTGAGTAAACTCAATTTTCGTCTAAACCTTGTTGCATTAGGAAGAACCATGAGATAAAATCTGAATGTTGTGGTTTCTGACACGCTTCTTGCCTGCACGTTTAACCTTGGAACTCCAAAGCCTGACTAACGAAACAGCTTTCAAACATCAAACATGTCTTGACTGTTTTGTATTAAGAGAAAATTTTGAAAAGGTGATTCTTTTCCAGACTAATGATTAGGAATGTATTTGTTGTCTGTAGTCGTAGTGTGTTTCTAACATAAAATACGTTTGGGTTTTTTTTCAGTTCCTCGTCCAACGCTTTGAGATTGCGAAGTACTGCAGTGCTGACCAGGTGGAGATTTTCGCCAGTCTGCTCCAGAGGTCACTCTCCCTCAATGTGGGCGGCTCCAAGAGTAGCCTGAACCGCCACGTCGCCGCCATTGGACCCCGCTTCAGGTTCACAGCTGATCCACAGCACAATTCAGACTTACATTTAGAGTTTTAAGTTTATGGCTTATTGCAGAGACTCTTAACCAAAGCAACATACGCAGGCTATTTGAAGTCTGTAAGAACCCACGTCCCTCACTTGCATTATCAGAATCTGAAAGCTTTATTGATGCTGCACAGACTCAGAGAGACCCAGCAATATAAAATATAACATAAGTCTAAATACAACTCTGCAGAAGTCCTCCGAGAATACTCTGTTGTGTAATAAATCTATCAAAATATTCCTGCTGATCCTCCATCAGGGCCTTCTCAGATTATATTGGATGTGCAGTTTGCTCAGTTTCCATTGGTTTATGACAGAAACATGTAGTTGTTTTTCAAGCGTCCCTGATGCTTGTTCCAAGCTCTTGAAATAAAACACTTGAAAGTGAGGCTCTGCTCCTGTTCTGTGTCTGCAGGTTGCTGACACTTGGACTCTCTCAGCTCCATTCTGATGTGGTCACAAACGCTACCATCCGCAATGTCCTCCGAGAGAAGATCTACTCCACGGCCTTCGATTACTTCAGGTATTGCTTTCTTCTGCCTCCAAACAGGCATCAAATATGAATCAAATTTTCCCCACGATCAAACTGACCGTGTGTTTTAAAACTTTACCACAGTTGCACAGTTTAATTAAACTTCCTGTGTGTTAAATTCAGCAAGCAAACAGTAGTAAAAAAAGTTTCTCTACATTATGGAGACTGGTATTTATGTTAAAATGCCATAGTATTAGAATATTATAGGGGGTTAGAAATTAATTAAAAAGCAAAAAACTACTTAAAAGTATTAAATACATAAAAAGATTAGTAATAATACAGTATACTTGGATTACCTTCTACACACTGCTGTATTTTTGTGGAGTGGTATCAAACTGTCCAGTGTTGATCCACAGTCCAGTTACAGTCCAGTAATGACTTGCAGACCAGTAACACTCCAGTAACGGACCAGTAATGATCTACAGTCCAGTAACTCTCCAGTAGCAGTCCAGTAATTATCCCGTACAGGTCCAGAAATGGTCTACGATCCAGTACCTGTCTGTAGTCCCATAACTGTCTGGTGGGCTGGTGGTTGGTTAGCAACCTCTGTTGTAAAGAATTAGTTCCATGATTTGTTAAATGGTTGTATTCATCATACTTTAATCAGTAAGAAGTTTTAACCCTGATTGTTCTCTGCTTTCAGCGTGGCATCCAAGTTCCCCACTCAGGGGGACAAGCGTCTGCGCGAGGACATCTGCATCATGATCAAGTTCTACGCCAGCATCCTGTCAGACAAGAAGTACCTAGCTGCTAGTCAGCTCGTGCCACCGGGTGAGCCTGGCGCCAATCCCCCTCAAAGCTCCCTATCCGCTGGGATTTTCGGATCGCTAATCGTTTCCAGCACTTCTCCGATATCGATCTTAAGTAAGCCTGCCTTGCTCCAGCTGTGGGAACTTCGGTGCCTCGGGAGCATGTCCACTGACCACGCACTTCAAATCTGCCACCACGCAAATTTGAAGCATGCGGAGGAAAAAAGTGCACGCCTCTGTCATCACGGCTGCCCGGTTCATCAATTTGTCTCTGAGCACAAATTGAGAAACGGCTTGGTCCCCTACCCACCCCTCCACCCCCCGACGTCACCTCCACAGAACCCCTCCAGCACCACCTCCATCATAGATGGCTTTCTCTCATCCATAGATTAGCCCACTCATGTAAAATGCATGGCCATTTCAGTATCAGAGGACTAATCTACGCTTCATCTGCCCCTCAAAGACCCCTTCATTCGTGTGATGTCCACTGGGAACAGAATCCCAGTAGCTTGCCCCAGTAAATAAGTGTGTTACTAATTCTTAAAGTTAAAGTTCTTTGAATTTGTTTAGTTAAAGTGAAAAAAAAAATAATAATAATAAAAAAAAAAAAAT
>JBBMFX010000033.1:10169734-10183553 GCA_037832545.1 Rhabdalestes septentrionalis | reverse complement strand
ACTCAGTGTTGGACACCTTTGTTCCTGCGTGTGTTTGACGTCATCATGACTAGTCGACTCGACCTAGACTATCTTGAACTAGTCGACTAGGAAAAATCTGAAGTCATTAATGCCCTAATGCGTGTGCGTGTTCCTGTGCGTGTTCCTGTGCGTGTTCCTGTGCGTGTTCCTGTGCGTGTTCCTGTGCGTGTTCCTGTGCGCGTGCGCGTGTGCGTGTGTACACTGAAGTTATAAGTAATGTCTCAACAAGACTGTTTTTATTATGTGATAGAATAGAGAGCAGCCAATCAGAACAGAGGTCATAAGGGAGAGAGGGACAGAGGGAGAGACCGTGTAACAGACCAAACTTGAGCATTTTTACGTTTCCATTTTCTTTCCTACAGTTCCTGGTGACGTGGCACACCATCGATGCTGACTCTCCCGAACTGAGCCACATCCTATGCTGGGCCCCGGCTGACCCCCCCACAGGCCTGTCCTACTTCTCCAGCATGTACCCGCCTCATCCACTCACCGCTCAGTACGGCGTCAAAGTCCTGCGCTCCTTCCCTCCTGTACGTCCAATCAGCTTCAGCCACAACACAGAGCACTGTAGTGTCAAAAATGCATATTTTGATGTTTTAGGCAGCAGGTGAAGCAACTCTGTCACTATGAATTTTTATTCTCTATTTATTGCCATTAATAACCGTGGGATGGCATTTGGTCTATGTTCAAACTGCAAGCCTCATTGCTCAATTTCAGCCTTTGCAAGTTCATGTGAATGTAAGCCAAAAATATACACAACTACACTGAATTTAAAAGCATTCCAACAGAAATTTATTTACACTTCAGAAAAAGGTAGCAGCAGCAGCTGTAAAGTTTTGTAAATTTCAAAAACACAACAATCTTGATTGAATCATTTAAATCGTTACAGTATTATGGCCATTTCAGCAACTGTGTAAAAAAGTGCAAAACTAATCGTTTTATGTAACGTGTATTCAGAGACAAGGCAGGGCAGTGGAATCTTGCCACTGGGTCCCCAACTTCAGCCTCATCATGTATTGAGACACTCATCTAAATAGTTCAAGTATTATACCCATTTTAACAGCAACAACTGTGTAAAGTGGACTGGTCGAAATGCTCAGCTTTAGCTGTGTCATATTTTGGGAGATAGAGAGAAGGGGAGAGGGTAAAACACAAAACACAGAAAATAGCCCTTGAAAGAACCCCAAAAGGGATTGAAGGATCTCTGATATTCCTTTCACTTTTGGGTTGTCTACATCTCGTATTACACCACGTCGAGTTTAAGATCCCACCCCATATCCAATATCAGATTATGGCTGTATTGGACCCTGATACTGATATCATATCGGATCGGGCCCATCTCTAGTGTCTAGGCCTATGATGATCAGGAAATTAATTAACTATGATTAAAAGTATAACTCATCACAGCACAAGCCTAAAGTGGCCAGATTAGCTGATTTAACTGGCCCTCTTGGCCACTGATGCTGTCAAGCTCAATAAGACAAAAAATACTTACTGCTGCCCACTAAATGTGTTTAAGCACAAATTCGGATTTTGGAACTCGTTGTCATTGATTGGCTGATTGTGAGAGCCAACATCATCTCAAATAATTTTGGTAATTTTTCTATAATTGTGATGAAGTAATTATGTAATTAGAGTGACAGGCATGCCATGTGAAGTGGCTGTAGCTTCTCTGAAGGTGTTTAGTGGCTGTTTCATGTCCAGGTGTTCTGTATACAGTAAAAAAAAAAAATTATAATCAGTGTCATATTGGTCTGGGAAGCAGACACAGAGTGAAAGTCTAATGGTCTAAAAATGGTGCTTTGTTGCCTCTAACAGGATGCAATTCTCTTCTACATTCCACAAATTGTCCAAGCTCTTCGATATGACAAGGTAAGGAGCTTTCAGCCACCCTGACTTTTCTTCAGCAAAACAGTAGACTGTTTTCCAGTGATTTACGGCCCTCTTTCTTCTGTGGCAGATGGGCTACGTACGTGAGTACATCCTGTGGGCTGCGCAGAAATCCCAGCTCCTTGCTCACCAGTTCATCTGGAATATGAAGACCAACATCTATTTAGATGAGGAGGGGCACCAGAAAGACCGTGAGTGCATCCAAAGTTTTCACACATCAGGTCTGGATGTTGTCCATGGGTTTTAGGGAAGGGGGGCCTTTGTAGGGGGGTACATTGGGGTCACGTAAACAGTTTGTAACTTGATCGTAAAAAAGTCTCTTGCCATTTCGTGAATCTGTTCAGTCATTTGAGTGTCGTCTCTCACCGACAGAAGCTCCTCTTCCTTTAAGTCAGATATTTTTGCAGCATCTTCATTTTAATATCGTCCAACCTCAGATGTCTGTGTTCCTCCAGTTTTTCACCAAAGCTGTGAACTATCCAGACTCTGAGGACCTTTTTGGTCTTCAGAATAGGACTGCACAATATGTTATTTAGGATTATTATCTGCAATACTGATACTTTTTACTTCAAAAGGTCTTTATGTAATCCAACAAAATTATCTTTAACCATTAAATTTGTTGGTAAATCGCTGGATTAAAATGTGGGGCTAAACTGCTGAAGTCTGAATAAGGCAACATAATTAAATATTTTGGTCTTGTGACATCACAAGAACTAAACTTTGAAAACAGCCTTTTAGCGACTTATTTACTAATATAGACTGTATGTAGGAAGAAGAAGTGAAAAGTACTGTTTAAAACAATATTCACGCATTTGTGATGATATGGACCCTTTAATAACTTTAAACACATCATAATTGCCACATGTAGGAGCAAAAAAGCAATATTTGATGTATAATAAATATATATTTTGTCCAATGTGCAACCCTAATTTGAAAGCTCTAGTGATTTTTCTGTGAAATAAGAAATAACTAATTTCAGCTTAATTTGGTTTAATATCGTTTTCATAACATTTGCAGAAACAAGTAAGTAAAGTTTTAGTTTTTTCTGTTTTTCTTCCTGGTACACAGCGGACATTGGAGAGCTGTTGGAGCAGATGATGGAGGAGATCATT
This sequence comes from Rhabdalestes septentrionalis, assembly GCA_037832545.1. Classification (NCBI taxonomy): domain Eukaryota; kingdom Metazoa; phylum Chordata; class Actinopteri; order Characiformes; family Alestidae; genus Rhabdalestes; species Rhabdalestes septentrionalis. The sequence goes on along the minus strand of JBBMFX010000033.1, from coordinate 10,180,530 downwards.
GGCTCCTTGTCTGGTCCGGCCAAAGACTTCTACCAGCGAGAGTTTGACTTCTTTAACAAGATCACCAACGTCTCTGCCATCATCAAGTATGTTCTCAAAGCAGTTTTGAGAGCTTGACTCATTTACTACTCTGCCACTCAAACTGTGTTCATCTAGTAAATACCTGTATTGATTATTTTCATTCTTGTGCTTCTTTTTAGACCGGTCCCAAAAGGAGACGAGAGGAAAAGGGCTTGCCTGAAAGCCCTGTCAGATATCAAAGTCCAGCCAGGTCAGAACACAGAAAGCTGCTTTCTTTCATTTATATGTACACACACACAGTCCGTGGGGTTTTAAAAAGTAAATGTGTCAAATTTATGGCCATTAAAACTGTTACATTTGGTTTTGGAGGGATTATTTATTTCAGACTATGAGATTTCGTATTTTGCAGAGAAATTCTCTCAGCTAAAGTTTGTGTTGGTTTGTTTAATTGTAGCGTACCTGGGAACTAGTGTTGGGAACTCGAGTCACTTGTGACTTGACTTCAAACTTGACTCAGACTTGGGGATTGTGACTCATAACTTGTAAACAATGTTAATTTCTTGGAATTATTTATTGGAATTATTTATTTTTATTTCACAATCTTTTCAATGGCCCCTCATTTGCTATAATTTGGAGTTATTTATGGTGGCCCTTAGTGTCAAAACACAACCACATTTACAAGCGCACCCATATTTCATGTAACACAGCCACATTTCAAAGAAACAACCACATTTCAAATAACGGAAAGGGCGGGGCTGCACTTATTGTTTGTGATTGGACTGTACCCATGTCACTCATGACAATTATTCCGTAGTCATTTCTTGTTTGTTCACTGTTCACCTCGGACAAACGTAATGGGACACACAGGTGAGGTGAATGTTTTTCGGCTAATAATTCTGGATATCTGGGTGTGGGGTTTTTTGGTGTTTTTTTTTTACATTAAATACATTGAATTCCACAGTTGATTAGGAATCAGTGACACCTTTCCAACAACCGCACGTTTGCCATATTAGCTCCTGAAGATCCAGAGTTATTTGGTGAAAACCTTTCACCTCGGACAAAAGTAATGTAAAGGGATAATACAAAATAAAAATATATATATTTAAACTTTTAACTTAAAATTTTACTTAAATTTTAATTTAAGGATTGCTGTATATTCCCTGACACACACAAACACATGTATTAGATATCACTTTTAAAATCAAGGTACCACAAAGTGTTTCTTGAGCAGTAGCGTAGAAAAAAAGTTTCCTGAAGAACTTTTTGGGTTTGAAGAACAGTCTCAGAAAGGGGTCTTGGTACAGAACATTTACGTCATGAGAAAGTGCTTCACACTTTTAGAACACAGGTGCCAAATCTTATGCACAGGCTACAGGTTTTCATTTCAAAGAAGCTGACCTGATTCCACTTGATTGGGATAAAAAATCCTCCAGCAACACAGGCTCCTTTTGTACAAAATTTGGGACCCCTGTTCTGAAAGTGTAAAACACCTTTTCATAATGTAAAGGTTTTTACTTTGTTAAGGGTTCTTCCAAGAACTTGTCCTTCTATGGCATAACGTATTTTTATGGGATTTTGCCTTTTTCCTCTGGACTTTTTTGTGATGTGTATTTTATTCATGTATTTTTCCAGGCTGCTATTTACCCAGCAATCCTGAGGCCATTGTTCTAGATATTGACTACAAGTCAGGAACTCCTATGCAGAGGTGCTGTATTCGAAATATCCACAGCCACTGTGTCTTTTCATCACGTCCCTAATTACTGTGCCAATATTTACAGGCTGTGAAGATGTTTTCACACATTATTAATCTGTTTGTGTTTTGTAGTGCCGCCAAAGCTCCTTATCTGGCGAAGTTCAAAGTAAAGCGGTGTGGAGTGAGTGAACTCGAGAAAGAAGGTGTTTGGTGCTTTTTTTCTCTCTCGCACTCACTCGGTCTTTCTCTTGCTTTCGCTCATACACACACTCTCTCACACACTAAGGATAAAAATGTACCTTTTAAAATATATACAAAATTTAAAACCACAGTCTTTTTAATGCACTGTTTGCACAGTGGCCCTTTCATCTTAAATAAGCATTTAAGGAAGTATTTCAGATTTTCAATGATTGTATAAGTAAGTATCTTTTTCCAAATTTGAACCAACTGTGTGAGCCTTAAGAGCACTGATCCTGTTTACCAAATTGCACACTAAACACGACCACTTGTCGTGTAGCCACTCGCATGAGCCATCTTAATTATTTATCTTAAGTTCAGTGCTTAAGAGGGACATTTAAAAGCTGTTAATTTAAAGTAAATTAAAGTGCCCTCTTATAGTCATGGGGGAACACAGCACTCAGTGTGAACAATTTAAAATGTGTTCTCTTCTTTTAACACATTTAACCCATTCACCAAGTGAAGCTGTGAGCTGCCACCAACGGGGGGCGCCTGGGGAGCAGTGGGGGGTGCGGTACCTTGGTCAAGGGTACATCAGTGGTGCCACTGAGCTAATTCAGAGGTCTAAATCGTATCGCTCTGTTACTCAGGGTTGCGTTGTCCATCTGACTCCACGGACGAAGGGGATGAAAATTCGGAAGCCGCCCAGAAGGTCTGCTGGCAAGCGGCAATTTTCAAAGTGGGAGATGACTGCAGACAGGTTGGTCGCCCTCAGAACATATTGAGAGCTTTCAAAATTATGTAAATCAGTCATTCTAGGTAAGGACTGACCCTTTGTGTGTCTCGTGTTAGGACATGCTGGCCCTACAGATCATTGGGCTATTTAAGAACATCTTCCAGCTTGTGGGGTTGGATCTGTTTGTGTTCCCCTACAGAGTCGTCGCCACAGCACCCGGGGTGAGTTCTCCTCCGCACTGTTCCGCTGCTTCCATGTTAGGAGAACATTGGCCTTCACAGTAGAACATGGTGGCTGAGATATGCAAATGAGACTTGAGCGGCTAGAGTCTTGCCAATCCACCAATTCACCAAAGCTGCCTTAATAAATTGCAGCTTACCTATAAAATCTTAAATATAGTTCTAAGAAAATATAAGTTATTTGTAATGGTTTCATAATTTATTTTACAGCTTAACATAAATGACACTAGATATTTCAAATAAATAGGTTAATTAATGAATTAGTATTCTAATGTTCACTGAGTAAGGTTTTTTTTTTTGTTTTGTTTTTTAGTATTTTAATTTTTTAAAGGCCAAAATTCTCTCAAGATGTTTCACGAAATATTTAGAATTTGCTAAACACGAGTATAAAATGTAAGTAATGGGGCGTCCTGATTTTTTTTTTTTTTATGCAATCGTAAATGAAATTAAGTCAACCCAGGCAATTTATATGGGTGTAAATAAAAAATAAATGTTCTGTATAATTTCTTTCTTCCAGTGCGGTGTAATCGAATGCATTCCAGACTGTAAGTCTCGTGATCAGCTGGGCAGACAGACGGACTTTGGCATGTACGACTATTTCAGGAACCAGTATGGCGACGAGTCTACACTGGCCTTCCAGAAGGTGATGGTCTTAGTCCAGTTCAGACCAGCTGCATTACAGAAATGCAGCTCCTTCAAGAGCAGGTCAAAACAGAGGCATGAAAACTCCCTCAGAGAAAGAGAGAAAAGACTGAGAGGAACCAAGACTACTCCTTTGACCTGCTCTAGATAGTGGAATTTTTAAGTCACAGATTGTCACAAAAAGGAAAAAGACTGATGGTTGCATAATTGTCCTTGATGTTAGAGAAAAAAGTTTTAATACATTTTAATATATGATTATGTATTATTGAATATTAATCCTGATCAAGGATTAAATGTCTTAATTCCGATTAATCCCATTTTTATACACAAAGTTATATAAATGATTCAGACGTAGTGCGTTGTGCACTTCTATTTGAACATACTGCTGTATGACTAAAAGTACAATAACATTCGGTTTACAAGCACTTTAATGAAATAAGGAGATTTTTAACAGCAGCGTTCTCTTTAACACAGTTACACAGTTACAGTTCAAATAATTCTGTGAATCTCAACTTAAACATTAATGTAATCAAATCAAATTTATTAACCACAGCGATTTGCCACTGCACTGCATTCAGGTTTTATGTACAGTAATTTGTTATAGAAAACCAGTTACCATCAGAATCCAGAGCATGGAGACGGAACCATTATAGCAGCTGCAAAGATGGACTAACTCCATATGAAAGTCTATGTATCTGAATGCAGTGTCATTAAAGTCCCTGTTGGTGTAACGGTCAGGAATCCCAATACTTTTGTCTACGTGATTGACACAAGTAATCTGATTCCTGACCCCTCATGTAAACAAGCCGAGACGCAGAGTTGCTCTGCACACTCACAAGCCCAAAAAGCAATAAAATGTCAAAATAAATGTATTTTTAAAAGACGGTGTTTACTAATTAAGTAAATAATGCGTTACGACGTTAATAATGCTTTAACATGCCCAGCCCTATTAAACATACATATATTAATTACATACTCTTTGGTTTTTATGAAAAGTTTTATGCCCATTAATTTTGGACCGCGTGTATTGATCTATTCATCACAATACATGACACCACTTCAAACATCAGATGGAATTTCCAATTGGTTGGAAAAATGAGAAGAAAAAAAAAGAAGAAAAATGTGTGAGGTTCTAATATAACACCAAGAATGAGAAATACGAGACTGGTCTGGAAGGTGCTCAGGGCTTAGGGTTTCAATGTACAGCCTTGAAGGGATGATTCACTGTTTATTCATTAAACTTAGTATAAATTAATGTAAACTACTTTTAAATAATGATTAATTGTTGAGTAGTATTTATTATAGATAAATATAGAAATCAGAAATGCTCACTCGTATAGGGATGAATAGACAAGTCTTTCTCAATCCTGTTATTTTTTTAAGGTGGATCCAACTCTGTCACATTACTTACATTGTGTCTTGTGTGTTGTCTGCATTCATATCCAACAGGCGAGGTACAATTTCATCCGCAGCATGGCCTCCTACAGCCTGCTGCTCTTCCTGCTGCAGATCAAAGACCGTCACAACGGCAACATCATGCTGGACAGCAAAGGCCACCTCATTCACATTGGTCTGAGTCACCAGCCAGAATGGCTGTTTATAAATATGTATATCGCTATACATATGTGTGTGTGGAGATGCACATACATACATACATACATACATATGTATGTGTATCTCCACACACAAACATATATATACACACACACATACACATATGTATATGTAAATATATGTTTCTTGTTTATAGATTTTGGCTTCATGTTTGAGAGCTCTCCGGGTGGAAACCTGGGCTGGGAGCCGGACATCAAGCTGACCGATGAGATGGTGATGATCATGGGAGGCAAAATGGAGGCCACTCCCTTTAAGTGGTTCATGGAGATGTGCGTGCGCGGATACCTCGCCGTAAGGTGAGATGAGCTCATTAATTTTTCAGTGGGTCTGAGGAACTCGGGATAAGGTGTAAGAGAAGGGGAGGTTACAGGACGGCTTGAGATTTGTGTGTTTGTGTGTGTGTGTGTGTGTGTTCACACATGCAGTGTGTCAGAGTGAGAGAGAAATCTGTATTTATGTATTTATGAAATCTCTTACACTTTTCTCTCTCCTGCGCTCGCTCACTCTTGCTCGGTCTCTCTCTCGCTCACTCTCTCTCTGTCTTTCTCCATCTCATTCACTCTCTCCCCCCCCCACTTAAGGCCCTATATGGATGCTGTGGTATCGTTGGTGACCTTGATGCTGGACACTGGGCTTCCGTGTTTCAGAGGACAGACCATAAAGCTGCTCAAGTAAAGCGTCTGCTTCTTAAGTGCACTTTAATGAAGCCGATAAAGAGAAGGGCTCTTAATCTACTTTAACCTTAAAACGTTTCATGTGTTTTATTTTTTCATCTGTGTGTTCTAGGCAAAGGTTCAACCCCAACATGAGTGAGAAGGAAGCTGCAGCCTTTATGATCAAAGTCATTGAACGTTGCTTCCTCAGCAGCAGGTACAGCAACAACACTCCCAACATTTAAAGCACCAATAATGCTAAGCCATTGCCTCCACCTAAAGATTTTAAAGGGTCTTTAAAGATAGTGTCTGAGACCTGTTTATATGTATATATATTTCAGTTGCTTAATTTAATTAATATTTTGGCCAGGACAAAAGAGTTCTCAGCATAAATATCGGTTGAGAAAATGTGCAAAAGCCTTAAGCCAACCCTCATTTCATTAAACTGTGCTTGTTGGAAAAATACTGTTTTTATTCCTGTCAAAATATATTTGACATATTGAATAGAATAAATTAAAGAAATAGGACAAAACATTTAACTGTGACAGCCAGTAAAATGCCTAAAGATACCAGGAGCCCAGATAAAGTAGCTCCAACCATTCAGCATTCAGCACCACCAGTATACTCATACTTTTTACTGGTTCTGGGCCCAAGCTACATGTGATTAGTTCTGCTCGAATGATTCAGATGTGAGTCAGTGTGTGCCTTAATAAACAAAAAAAAACACACCCCTGAAAACTGTCCATCAAGACTACATTAAAAATACAAGAAAGTCCCGTTGGAAGGAAAATATGAAAAAATGAGGGATAACTCGAGACTTTTTTTTATTATTCAGAACTTTCAAGGGGAGTTGAATGCTTCTGCATGTGCAGAGCTACCATTAAACCTCCTGTGTCCTGTTTCTGTTTCAGGAGCAAGACCTACGACATGCTGCAGTATTACCAAAACCAGATCCCGTACTGATCCCACCCTGTTCCCACCCACTTCATGTTTCCCAGAGTGTCCGCACCTATTAGCCCTCAGATTAATGGCCATATCAGCCGAGGAGCATCCATGAAGACAAGCACTTTATAGATTTTAATAATTAATTATAAGGGCCCCGTCACAGCAGAGGTAATTGCAGATGTCCTCCAGTGCTGGCTCTGGGCCTCCGTAGTTGTCTGCTGTAGAAGCTTTGCATGTGCAATGAATACCTTTTAGCTCCCTTTAAAGTGCACCGCAGTGGCGTCACTGCGAAAATATGTACTTTTTTTTTTTCTTCTCCTTTTGCTTACATTCCACTTTATATGTGTACCAATTCATTCTTAACCATATGGAGAAATTCAGGGTTGTTTAGTTTATTTAAGCTTGTATTTAACCCTAAAAGCCATTTTTAGTCCCATGGCCCAAATACTAGTACTGTATTTATTGGTGCGCCCCTGCAACTCAGCCGTTATGCAATCTGTCTACTTGTGCGCTGAAACTTAAAGGGAAAGTTCAACCAAAAAAAAAAAAGAAACTTTATTTATTCATTTTTTGGCTGTTCTCTTAGCGACATTCTTCTAATTGGGGTATTTTATGTGTTTGTGTCATTTGGTCTGGTCCAGCAACTCTTTTCCCTTTAACCAGAACTCTAGCTGGCTAAGTATCTGACTGATCTGAAACATTAAATCCACATTTACTAGGGGCAACTAGGTGCCACTATTTCATGTCCAGTACCGATACTAATGTTGAGAATCTACTGATACCAACTTTTCATGTCTGATACTGAGTATCTACTGATATCGATACCAGTCCAATACTGTCTTTTTCTTTCTCTTCAATAACTAACCTATGGATAAATGTCTGAATCTGAAATGGTTCCAGTTTCTACACTTATATATTGCCCACTGTATCCATTATAAAGTTCTGTACACATGGCTGACATGTTTTACACTGTTTGGGTGCAGGAATCCGTATTTTAATTTCACGATGTAAGAAGCAGGGAGCCATTGGTACATAGCCCTGCTCTCTGTGTTACTCGTGTCCTCATCTGTGTGTTTTCGTTTACAGAGTGTTGATCAGAGTTTAGTTCCGCATTCATGGGATTGTTCCGGCTTTTTTCAATATCTTATCAAGGGATTATGGTATTAGACCGATACAGAAATCATGAATAGCAGAACAATACTGATATTGATATTGAGTATCGGACTGGCACACACCTAGTATTTACTTCACATTTCAGTTCGCTTGAAGTGCTTGGAGAAAATTTCAGAGGGAATTCTTTTGTTGATTTTTTTTTTTTTTTTTTTCCAAATTAAATATAAGATGTAAATTAATTTCTTCAGAGTGGTTTCATGCCAAATGGTCCATTCTACAGAAACCACTTTGGCAGCATTTTTTCACAACAGTGATGATTGGAACCAGATGTCTGAAGTGTTCAATATCTGCAAAAGCTAAATACAAAGCTAAAGGCAAAATACAAAATAGTTAGGAATTCACCATCTGAAACTCGAGGGATTTTTTCCGATGAGGCAGTCAACCTAAAATCCAGAGCGGTGGAGAAATGAATGCAAATGCCCCAAAATAATTTTTTTGTTTGTTTTTTTAGTTTTACTGCTCCATTATTGTTAATAAAATTACACATATCTCAAAAAGACATGTAGGTGCATACAATTGCTAGATTTGCTTTGTTGACATTATGTCTGGTTCCATTCACAACCATTGTAATAAAAACAGGTTTCTCTACAATAGACCATTTCACCTCAAAGCACTCTAAATGACTAACATCTGAGCAGTTGAATTATGTTTTTTTTAGTGGGGGAAATACCTGTTTAAAAGTGTATTTCACAGAATGTATTCACAGATCTGTTCTTTAGAATGAAACTAATGCATTAGAGTGAATGGAGTTATCTTCCTTTTAATAGCTGTTATTCAGAGACTATCAAAAGAATTGATTTACTATCTCTACCATAGACTCTGGATGTGAACATCATGTCGTATGTGTACATACTGTCTTACACTTTGTGGCTGAAGGACCATCTAGGACCTTCTTGTGGAATTTTTAAGGCGTATTGTTTTTATTTAGCAATCAAACACATTTTGCGAAATGTGAAGCGTCTTTCAGCCCAGGTTTCATGCATCTCTCTGCTGTCGTATTTGCTCCTTTGTGCAATAATTGTCCCTGGGTGGTGTTAAAATGCTGGTCAGGGAGGTGGTTCCTCCTGTTCAGGGGTTTCTTCACCTTCACACAGGGATTTGATGACCCCTCAGTGTTTCCAGTGACCCTCCTACTGTAGAAACCATGAGACCCAGCCAGAGGCCGATCAGTGTGCTCATGTACGTTCACTCAAATACAATCTGCTGGAAAACAAAGTGTACGTGTGCCGTAATTTTTTGAAAAAGAATGTTGACATTTTATGTACAAATCAGCAGAGATACGTAAACATTTAATACACATTTAATTCATACTGAAAATCTGAAAATTATAACCCCAGTCATTGATGTTCTTGTTTTAAGTTAACCTATTTAACACATGCTCTACATGGTTCTAGATATGCCTGTGTGTGTATGATAAAAAAAAAATCTATATATAAATAAATATAAATTAAAAAAAAAAAATATATATATATATATATACACAAACACACACAAACACATTTCAGTCTTCTATTGATACTGCAAATTGTAGCTTCAGTTACTGGTTCTCAAATGACAGGATTGGCCTCAGCAACCTTCAGATGGTGAGTCAAAATTTGGCCTTAACTATCATGGTGGCATGGATCCAGCCAGCCTTGTATCAGTGGTGAGATTGTGCTTTCTTGGCCCACTTTGGGCCCCTTAGTACCTGTTTTTTAATCCCCAGGGCACATCTGAGTATAATTGCTGACCATGTCCATTCCTTTATTGCCATAGTCAACCATCCTCTGATGGCCACTTCCAGCAGGATAACGCAACATGTCATGCTGCTCAGATCTCCTCAAACCAGTTTATTGACCATGACAATGAGCTTGCTTTCCTCACACATCCTCTACAATCACCAGATCCAAGAGCAGCAGAGCTAATTTGGGATGCTGTGAAACAGATTCTCATCATGGATGTGCAGCTGCCAAACCTGCAGAACTGATCATTTCAATATGGACAAAAACTCTCATAAAACATTTCCAGCACCTTATAGAATCGACGACATAAAAAAATTATAACGGCAATTCTGTAGGCAAAAGGGTGGAACCTGGTACAAGCAAATATGTGTGCATATATATATTTATATATATTCACACACAGGTAGTGGTGGTGGTGGTGGATGTGCCATCGCCGGAGGAGGCTGTGTGGACACTGTCTGTCCTGCATTAATATTTAATTGGAGGGAGCAGGGAACAGAAACGCTGAGCTAATCCCGAACAGGGAGAGGAGCTTCTCCATGGAGCGACCATGTTCAACACCAGAGAACTCATTAATGCACCTCCAGCAGCCATCCCCCACTCTCATACACCTTCCAGTCTCCTGCTACACCTCTCTCGCTCACTCTCTCTATCTCTCACAGGCTTTCTTTCTCTCCCCCTTTCATCCTTGAACCAGCACATGTATTGTGGTCAGAGGTTCTTTTGAGTGCTGGAGAGCTGCCCACTCGGCTTGTTCCAGCCCAGGATAGAGAGAGAGAGAGAGTGTGTGTGTGTGTGTGTGTGTGCGCACATACCCCCTTTTACAGAAGCTATTCTCTCAGAGCTGCACTGTCTCCTGGAATTCCACTTCCATCCATACATTAGGCCAAATACTGGATTGCCATGGCAACCAGTTCCCTCAGCATGGCCAGGAGGGGGCTGGGGATGGGGGTTTAGAGTATGTGTATGTGTGTGTGTGTGTTGCAGTAAAAAGGTGTTGCAAGTGTTTTCTCCTCTCTCCTCAAACATGCCCATTCACTTGTGACAGGACCTTTTAAAAAAAGGCCACCCCTCCTCCAGCACTCTCAGAGATATTTTTAGTTCATTACAGTTGGGACCAGAAACATTTACGGGTCATTCTCAGTTGGGAAAAAAACTTTTGAAATGTTGTACGTATACATA
>JBBMFX010000033.1:10148902-10168426 GCA_037832545.1 Rhabdalestes septentrionalis | reverse complement strand
ATCTGAAGGTTAAAAGACATAGCCCCTGTAAATAGCATTTTATAGTATCTGGCTCATAGCAAGAATGCATATAAGTGCCACCACCTCCTCCGCCTCCTCCTCCTCCACCACCTCCTCCTCCTCCTCCTGCCCAGCAGTTCAGCCCTGCAAACCAGCCATTACAGGCTCCTTCAGGAACTCTGAGATGTTTTTTTTTCTTCACTGCACTGCAAGAAAGAGCCATCTGTTGAAGTGTCCTCACCTTGGTGGAGCTCCTGTAAGAAACATTACATCCAGTATGGAGAAGTTAAAAGTATATCTTCATTAGCTTGGGGTTTATTTTAAGAAAAGCGGTCAGATAAATCTAAAGCTGTTAAGAGGATCCGTTACGAACAATCAGATATGCTTTGCAGAAGAACAAAAACCCTTTAAAAATGGGTGAAAATAACATGAAGTGTTTAGACAAAAGAGTTCCACCCACTCAGCATTCAGCACCACCTGTATACTGATCACCACCTGATTATATGGAATTACCTGCTCATGTTTCTTCACTGGTTCAGGCCTTAAGTTAGATGTGCTTTGGTCTGTTGAATGATTCAAACGTAGCCCACTGTGTGTTTTAACAAACAAAATCGTTCCTCTGAACATGTGTTCGTTTCTGGGACTGGACTGAAAATGAGGGTCTTTGAAAGCCCTTCAGGAAGCCTGGAGAACTGTTTCTCAAGACCAGGTTAAGATATAAGAAGGTCTGGATCTTTAGAAACAAAATATGAAGAAAGGGCAGCGCTCAAGGCTTTCAGAACACCCAGCTTAGGTCAGTGTTCTTGAAGCTTCTCTGGGTCTCCAGCAGCTGCTGCTCTAATTACCTCAAGTGCAGGAAAACGAGAGCGGCGCGGTGCCACTAGTTTATTGCACTCCCCACAATCACTCTCTCTCTCCCTCTCTCTCTCTCTCACACACAGACACACACACACACACTCGGCTAACACAAGCTGACAGTGATGAATGGGCCTGAAGCTGCTCCTGAATTCGGATGCGGCGCTGGTGCCCGTCAGGGTCGTTTTGTTGTTGAACCGACTCTAAATCTGCATCCATTCGGCGCACGAAGGACGGGCCTGCTCTCCACGACACATTAATGTTAATCAAATGCAGCTGACAGGCTTTGATTGAAAAATTTTGTACCAGGAGTATACACTTATTACCACTGAACACACTCTCACGCATGCTAAAAGCACAGTGCTTTACACAAGAAAGGATACAAATGATTGGCTTTAGAAAATGAACAGGTAGCAAAACTAAAACACACAGAGCGCAGAGCTCCACTACAGGAAATCAATTAATCTATGGCTTATCTTAATAAAATACGTTTTAGTAGTAGATTTCTTATCTTAAATATACATTACTATAATATTCTTATTACCTATATATTAAAATTATACTAAACCTCTATGAACTCTATATATATACATACACACATTTGTTAACTATATTAACTAAAGTATACTACTATTAGCTATATATTAATATATACTATTATCTATATACTACTATAGACGTATCTATATCATGGCTATGCTATGTATGCTACATTATCTATTACTAGTGTACTACTAGACATTTATTGACAGTAATATGATACTGACTATTAAATGACTATTACAGACCATATTAAGAACTTCCAGTCCTCTGAAAACTGATTTTGCATCACCTCATCTAATGGCGCCATGTTTGGAAACGTGAATAGAGGGAAGAAATAAAGGAAGAAAGAAAAAAGATGTCAGATTTCACTTTTCTTCATGGGATCTTTTTTTCGGTCCAGTCTTTTGTGGCCTGGTCCCTTCAGCTGAAGAAAAGGAGCCCATTATACCGAGCTGCAAAGCTTGTTTTTGTATAGTGCCGTGGCACAGGGCAAACAGAAAGAGAGAGAGAGAGAGAGAGAGAGAGAGTGAGAGAGAGAAGGGAGAGAGTGAGAAGGGAGAGAGTGAGAAGAGAAGATAAAAGACAGAGAGAGAGAGAGAGAGAGAGAGAGAGAGAAATAGAAAAATAAAAATGAAACAATGAGGAAAAAAAGAAAAGAGCAGAGAGGGAACGAAAGAAATGATGAGTGAAAGAAACGGAGAGAGCAAATGAGAATGAGAGGGAGAGAGGGAGAGAGCAAGAGCAAGCTATACTGCTGTATGTGAAAGGATCAATATGCGGGTGCTGTGCCACCTGTAGTGCTGTTTCTGTTGGGCCGCTGGTCACTGGGCTGGGCAGAGCAGGCCGTTACATTCAGCACCAGGCAGAAGGGAAGAGAAAGAAAGAAAGAAAGAAAGGAGAAGAATGGACTGAATGCTGCTGGACGGGCTCGTGTGTCTCTCCCCCTCCTCTTTTTTCTACCCCCCTTTTTTGAATAATCCAGTGTTTGAGGGGCAGCTGCTGTGCTGATGTAGCTGCAGACACCTGGTGCAACACTGTCGGTTTAAAGAGGAGGGAAAAAAAATTACATTAGCGCACCAAAATAAATGGCCAGGACAGAACGACAGAGAGAGAGAGAGAGAGGTAGAGGGAGAGAGAGAGGGTTAGGGAAAAAGAAAAATAATAAGAAACGGAGAACAAACAGAGAAAAATGAAACACACCCAGAGTGAGTCAGAGAAACAGAAAGAAAAGAACAAGAAAGAGGAAAAAAGAAAGAAATGGAGATAGCAAGAGGGAGCGAGCAAATGGGAGAAAAAAAATTGAAATAGAATGAGTAAAAGAAAAAAAGAAAGAGAGAGAGAGAGCAAGAGACAGAAAGAAATGAATGGGAGGGGGGCAGGAGAGCGAGTGAGAGCGCGGTTTCTAAGCGCGTTAAACGGTCAGCTGTGGCACCACCTGGCAGGCCGTGCCCGTTTTAAAGTTTGGAGTGGAAATTTGCATGATGCAGCAGAAGCAGATGCCAGAAGGAGAAAGGCCTGAATCATCCTGGGCATCTGAGGAGCCCTTTCACCCCTTTCAGCGCCTCCTGCCAGATCTGCATGTGATTCGGCCCCTCGCAGATGTGACTATAGTTAATCTATACTTAGCAGACGGGAGGAGAGCGGGGGAGGCGGCATCAACATACAGCTCATTGTGCCTGAAACTGACCCCATTCAGGGTCATTTGGCATGTGACACCACTCGAGGCGGGGCTAAATGGCCCCGTGGAATCAGGCACACAAGGGCCATAAAAATGCCAACCCTCTATTCCCCCGGGGCAGGGAGGTGCTCGCTGGCCTCTTGACACACACTGGCAAACCCGGGGTGGGGGGTGATGACTGGGGGCTGTGGGGGGAGACAAAGGGAGGGTCGGTCTGAATGGCCAAGGCTGGAGGAGAGTGGCCGAAAAAACAGGGTGCTGGGGTGGCCCCTCATTGGTGGAGCTCGGAGAGAAGGGCTCCCAGATGGCAGACGGGGGCCAGTGTGTGCCACGGCTGGTTGAGGCCCGCATCAGGAAAACCCACTCGTCATCAATCAAAACTGACCCCCCAAACTCTAACCGATTCATCCCACACAATTCAGCAGGAGCCGTTGTAGGCCCGAACCCAGCAACCCCTTTTCAACTGAAATTCAAGAAAAAACAGGGCTATTCATCCTTAAATTTCAAATATCAGCCAGTGCCAGGTCCCAACTGAACTACTTATAGGTCCCAGCTCATGATAAAACCAGTTTTAGTATTTTTTTTATTGTTGTACCTTTTACTCATTATCCACGCATTCATACTTAGTTCATGAATTGTTTGTCAAAAAACACTTTAGCCATAATCCAACAATTCAGCCTTCAGAAGTTTAGGTCCACCCATTCATAACAAGAAGTTTTTTTTAGTCTGGTCTGCTTTTTTGAATGATGCACTTTACTGGGCAGCCTGTCAGGACAGGGCTCATTTTTGCATATGTCAGTCTTAAAGGCACAGTAACCAAAATGGCCTGTTTCATTCAGGGGTTGGAAAATGGAAATGGGAAAATGAATTGAGACAGTATCTGGTGAACAGAAACCATGCAAAGCTTAAAAATGGACTTTGTGGGGGAAGGCGGGGCGCATGAAAATGTAGGCTAAGGGTTCTTGAAAGGTTTTCACATTGACACATTTGAATGCAATAGTATTGGGCAGGGTCTCACAGGGACTGTGGATGGGACAGATCCTGGACAACCAACCACATAAATTACATTTGATATATTACAAATTTCTTGTGCAACTATACAAGGTTCTTATTTAACTTTACTTGATCAAAGGGAAGGTCAAAGTCAACCACAGTAAAAACAATAGACCTGCTGATAGAACAGGCTGGTCCCCCCCCCCCCACACACACAAATAATAAAAACATCACCCGAGGCATGAAAGATGAGGAGCCAGGATCATTTTTAATCAAGGTTTTAATGAAAAGGTTCTAAAATGACTTCTCGTAGCTGTACATTAAGACTGTAGAGACCGTGAATGCTGAGATGAGGTCACCTCTGTACATCGGATTTCTATTCACATGACAATTCGAGCTGCAAGCGTTGTGTAGCTCTGCCCTGAATACAAGCTCTCTGAGGAACCGAAACGAGAAAGCGTGGTGTTGTCAGAGGGTCGCGTTCAAGGCTTAAACAAATGCAGACATAAAAACGGAGTTTGGAGGTTTGCAGACTCAAACGGGGTGAGACGGGGTCACGCCTGTCTTGGGTACCATCGACGTTGCCGGATGTTCTGGGTACATGAGCAGAAACACCAGCCGTTTGAAAACCCTAGCGATGGCCTGACAAGGGTGGGGGCGGGGCTTACTGTCTGAACGGACAGGTAGAAGGCAGCAGGAATACAGCGTGCGGTGCAACATGGCCTTGAGCAGAAGGGAAACGCCCACCTGCTCTACAGACGCTCGCGAAGCCGGCTTTGGTTTAGTCAAAGGGTTTGTTTGGTAACTGGAGGTCCAAGTGGAGGTCAGGAACGAGAACTACCAACGGTCAGGAACAGGAAATACACAGAAGTGGACGCGGTCCAGCGGCTGGACTCGCGTTTTAGCAGCAAATGAAAAAGGTCATTCGTCTTCGGTCCCCAATCTTTGATTTCGCGTAAAAGCTTTGAGTTTCTGAAGTAACTGAATTCTCACGGATCTTCAAAAGGGACCTCGCGACCACGTGAAAAGTGCATTTTGTAAAGCTTAGAGTTACTCCATCTGTAACGACGCACCGCCTGACCGAGGAGACGGTAAAGCATAGAAGAGTTTCAGTCTTACAAAAGCTTTGGCTTTGATGGGCATTTGTAAATAAAACCCCCACCCCTCCCAAAAGCCTGCACTCCCTGACAGAAAGAAAAGAAAGAAAAAAAAGAACAACGAAGAAAGTGCAAAAAATGAAGAAAAAAAAAGAGGAAAGAAAGAGGAAAAAAAAACAAGAAACAAAATTAGAGGAAATAGGAGGAAAAAGACTGGAAAAGAGGCAAAAGAAAAAAGAAAGAAAAGGAAAATAGAGAGAAAGCAAGAGAAAAAACAGCAACAAAAGGAAGAGGAAGCAGACGAGAAAGAACATTTTGGAACGAAGGAAGGGAGTTAAGTAGGAGCCTTGAACGACGACGGAGCGACAACACCTCTGCTCTCAGTACGAACACAAACAAAACTCCAGCGCCAGGTACAGAACCCCAAAATAATAAACAGGTCCCGCACTGCTCTGACAGACAGAAGCTTAAAGACATTAAAAACAACGTTTCAAATCAGAGAGTTCAGCAGAAAGAATAAAACAGTGATCCAGAGTACATGCACCTTTACAGAACAGGGGGGAGGGGGGCGATAAACCCCTCCTTCAATATGAAACACTTCATGGGACCTACATTCCTCACGCCTCCGTCTTCACAGGTTTCAGAAAGAAAAAAAAAAAACCACATCAACAACAATAACAATAATAACGGTTCGCTTTGTCGTTTTATTCTCAAATACAAAATCAAAGCGACCCTGAAGACACCTCGTCCCACCCGCTGTGGCCACGCCTCCAACGGTGAAGACAGGATCAAAAAATAAATACATTCATCACCGACAAAACGAGACATCTGATAAAAAAGTGAACACTGTCAACAAGTGTTTGCACCAATGCAGCTGGAGGGGAGGCCAGATCGCACACGCTCGCTTCTTCTCACGGCCAGGAGAACCAGGCGGCTGGAGAGGAGACCACTAGACTACCTAAACGGCTCAGTCTGAGGTAAACAATGGATCTGTAGAGCTTTAATACGACTATTTACACTTAAAAACAAACACAAAGCAGCTCACTAACACACCCACACTCACACGCACACACACACACACCCATCCCCAAACACTCCATGCAGAACAAGAATGGATGTGAAGAACTAGCAGCTAAAATACACAGTTTAAAAGCATTCAGGAAACATGCAGCTACTTTCAGAAGACGTGTCCAGCTTTCATCTCCTCTCTTCCACTTTTAACTCTTTCTTTTTACATTTTAGAACTGGAGAAGAAGTGCGTTGGGACCTGGCCTCTCCTCTCCTGAGGTCTGAGACTGTAAGAGAATATGTAAACAATGAGAAATCACACACACGTGTCATCGTGTCAGACAAGCCATCGATCATTCAAAAAAAATGTGCTTTGGTTTTTTTTAGAAAATAGTCTGAAAATTTGGGTATGAGCTTTTATCTTATTTATACACTTTTATGCTTACTACTATTTTTTTTGTCCTTTTCGCTCTAAAAACACTCTGGAACTTAAGTAAAGTAAAACTTTCTTACATCTCTGGCTTTTTTTTTCTTTTTAAATTTTTTTTCCTGAAGGCGCCGTTTGAAATGGGAAACACGCTCTCGTAAAACTATTCCGTAGGAAACTAGTGTTTTGCTTTTCGTCGTTAAAATACAGGAGTCGACACAGTATCGACACAGTCTTACAAATGTAGCTGAAAGTTCCGCACATCCAAAAAAAAAAAAAAAAAATAAAACCCCCAAACAAAAAAAAAAACCCAAAAATTAAAAAAAGTTGCGGAACCATCCCTGAAGTTTGAAGTAGAAACATTGTCACAGTTTGTAACTTTTTGTCATTCTTTTTCAGCCCACCCTCATTTCCCACCCCCCCGGCCCTGCTTGGACTGAGACCAGGAGCGCCTCACGTCCCCATCGCTGATGCTGTGTTGGGTAAGTGCCGATGTGAGAGACTGATTTTTCCTGGAACCCTGCCCATCATACCTAAGAGACAAGGAGGACAAAACCGAGTCTCCCTGAGTTTAGACGAGCACGTCTACACTGGAGTGCACTCTGATTTCCACAAAACGTCAAAAGAACTGAATTCCAATTTGGACGTCTTCAGAGTCCACAAGGCGGGATATGAGCGAACATAAAAACACACTGAGGGGAAACTGAGCCAATTTTCCAACGAGCAACATGTCCAGTGTAAAAATGTCAATCAGGCGAACTAAAAGACCCCATTTACACCTGCTCACGTCATGTGTCCTGTATCTGTTCAGATTTTATCTGCATGTTTTTACCTGGCACACGACTGCATCTCCAGTTAGTCAGACTGACACTCAATTACTATGTGGCAAACATGCGAAATGCGATTGTATGCAACAGCAAATCATTCCTTATTTATCTGTTTTATCTGGTCAGTGTTTACAAGAAATTTGAACCTAACTGAAGTTTTATTACAGCCTAGCAGCTTGTCCAGAAAGGCAGCTGAATTAAAATTATACACAGGGACTGAAGGAGCAGCAAGTTGACCTGGAGGGCATGCTTCTATATTCAAACAGCAAGTGTGAAAACACTGGTAGGGTTTTGTCTGTTGAATGTCCTCACTGTTACAACGTGTGTTGTGGAGGCATGTCGCAAACTCCTTAGGTGTTTTAGATTAAAATCTGGTTTAAATGCATTTACACTTCTTCAGATATGATCTTGATCCTCAACCCGCATTGGGCGACTTGGTGTAAACAGGGTCTTAGGCAAATGAATTCCAGGAAAAGAGCTGTAGCCCACAGGCATCAGGAACCACTCAAACTGGACCACACAGTAGGAACCAGAACCAACTGAACCAAAAAAGGAATGCCGTTAAGACTTGCATTAGGAAGGCTAAAAAATGAAACATGGAATGTGATACACAGGAAATTACTTTCAAACAAACTAACCTATGGTTTATGGAATAAATGTTATCATAAGAAAATCAGCAGTGAAGTGCAGGTACTTCCATCAGTGGTGTAACAATCGACCCCAAAGTCAGTAACCCAGGACAACAACCAGCATTCTAACTGAATAACCTCTATACATTCCCCATGAAAGGAATTTATCCAACATTCAGTTAACCCATTACATGAAGTCCGTCTTGTGATCCGCTCAACTCTGGTAATCAAGCAAGCCAAGAGCTTCAATGCTGACGGCAGAGGCAATCCAGTGCATCGATTTCCACTGAACAAGCTTCCTGACTGTGGTGGGCATGGGAGAGGGGAAAAGGAAAAAAAAAAAACAAACAAAAACAAACCCTACATATTCTTCTTTTTTTCTTTTGGTCTGAACTAAAATATATTAGTCTTTCTGAAGTCCTTCAGCAAGTTCTTCTGAAGACAAAGTAAACTCCTAACTTAAACTATTGTAAACTTCCCCCCAATTTTTTTTTTTTTTTTTAAACAGGAAAGCCACCGGCTTGCCGATCAGCAGAAGTTTTACACAAGAACGTCATTGGTTTTTAGTACAATTTCCAGTATAAACTAACATTCACAACAAATCTTTGTTTAAAACTAAAAAAACAAAACAAAACAAAAAAAAAGGTACAATTTTAATAATACCATTCTCCTGCAACATCATTCTTCCATATTTACTCTAAGAACTTTGGTAGGGATATTCTACAGGAAAGATTTTCCTTTATATTTGTTGGCAAGTCATTATTCTCCTCAATATGAACTTTTCTCTTTGGATTTCACTGACATAAAACTTTTAATACCTTAAATACATGCGTCCAACAAGCTAAATTCTACTTTTATATGCTTAAAACTTCGTAAAACTTAAAACCTTTGTTGAGAGGATGGGCGAGTTAGAAGTACTTTGAAAGCCTCGGCAAACTTTATACATCGAACCCCCAACATTGGATCAATGAATGTATTGTTCTTTTGAATTAAGAGGTAGAAATAGGACAAGACTTTAAAAATAGACTTGTCTTCTTAATGAAGGGCAACGTAGAAATGGACAAAACTGCTTAATAAAAATGTACCAACAGAATTTAGAAGTTCAACATTCACTAAAAGACACTACCCAACCCATCACCAAAGTCACCTCACCTTTCCGACTCGCCCCAAAGAAATGTAACAAAAAAAAAAACTTCCAGTTTAAACATTCACAGAAGCGTAATAAATTATCGAAAAAAAAGTACCATTCATTTTGGCTTTGAGAGTAAACCCCTATAGACTATGTAAGTAAACCATAGAGATTAAATGGACACCTATGGGCACTCCTATCCATGTCCACACTTGCCTGGGTTCAGCCACAAGCAGAACACTGTAGGTACAATCGACTACACCTGATCTATCAGTGAGTGGCCCAACATTTCCCCCATCACGTATCATGAAGGCCACCAAAAAGCCTTCACGTACATACCATTTTCATGCAACAATCAGAACTGAAGCTGTATTGAGGATTTGGTGTGCATGGCCCGAAATACCTCAAGATACAATGGTACAAAAGCTTTGTTGGACCCTGTTCTGCATCTATGAGTAGAAGTACACAGTGGGCATATCCTACAGGAGAAGATACCTTGTGGATTTGTTTGGTTGGATGCACAAAGCTTTCATGAGACACCACTGGCCTGCAACACCTTTTTTTTAAGACTCTGTGAAACATAACTGGTAAATTATTATATTCAGATTAAACATGGGGAAGTTAACATTGTGAAACTCTTAATCAAAGGACCAAAGCGGTGCATTGTTGGAATACCTAAATAACAATCATGTAGACCGTGTGAACTAAGACAAGGAACCAATGCATAGACTGGTTTGTAGTGGTCTGGTAATCCTAAGGGAATCTTGAAAACAGCATCGGTACCCCAATCATACATTCACAGCAATTAAAAAAAAAACAAATAAGTCTCTCATACCAGTTTTTGAGGATGTTACCCTTTCAATGACTTCCACACTGCTCCCATAGAGCGAACGTTCCTTTGGGGTCACCCACTCATAGCCAACATCTTCACAGAAAAGAGGTGTGCGTTGTATTGAAATCTTTTTGCTGAAGAAGGGTCTCCTGTCCCAAGTGTCTTTGGCTTATGATGGGGAGGTATGCATTCGCAGGTGGCTGATGAGGTTGCGCTGCTGGGTGAACTTGCCGCCACAGAGTTGACATTCATAGGGCTTCTCCCCCGAGTGAACACGCATGTGCTCGGTGAGGCGGTACTGGCGCGTAAAACGCATGCCGCACTCCTCACAGGCGAAGGGCTTGAGGCCCAGGTGGCTGCGCATGTGGCGTGTCATGGTGCCGCGCTGGGTGAACATCTTGCCACAGATGTTGCAGGGGAAGGGTCGTGTTAGCCAGTGGGTCTTCTCGTGCTGCCGCAGTGTGGCCGGATCCTTGTAGCTCTTATTGCACACCGTGCAGGAAAAGCGTCGAGACTCCGTGCCATGCGCTTGCACCGTCTGCGACGACAGGTCCTCAGCCTCCGCCTCGTCTTCCTTTGGATAGCCATCATCCTCCTCCTCTTTGATGTACAGCTCTTCCTCCGTGTGGGTCTCCACGTGGGCGTTCAGTTCCTCCGAGCTGGGGAAGCCTTTACCGCAGGGAATGCAGACATAAAGGTTGTCGCCGAGGGCAGGCTCAAAGCCTTCCTGCCGGTACACGTAGTTGGCGCTGTTGCGCCCACCTTCGCTTTCACTCTGGCCGCTTTCCTCGCTCTGTTCCTGGCCATTCTCCAGACCATCCTCTTCCTCCTTACACTGGAAGGACAGGTCAGAGTTGATGTTTCCCCCACCCACCACTTTCAGTCTTTTGGTGACACCATTGGGCAACACGGCTCGCTCGGCATCTTCGCCTTTGTGGGCTTCACTCTTCGCCTGCCGTCTCAGCCGTGCTGTCTGGCGGCAGCTTTTGTGTTTCTCAGGGTCTGGAGGGTGTGGGCTCTCCTCACGTTCTCCCCCTTCACCCAACTCCATAGGCTCGCCCCCAGCGAGGTTGTGTGGGTTGGTGGTGATATCATCAAATGAGGCACTGTTGGCTGTGGATTCTGAGGCAGACTGAGGTGATTCTTGTGGGATGCTGCTGGGACTTACTTCTTCAGTGGCAGTGCTCCCTGAAGGGCTTTTCTTGGAGAGGTCCAAGCCAAGCTCTAGGAGGCCACCACTGTTAATGGCGCCATTGGTCCCATTCTTACTGGTGGAGGGACTAAGGGAATTGGCTGAGGTTGCATTCCCGATAAAAACCTCTTCTTCCGACAGCTCTTCTTTGAGTAGCTCCTCTTGCCTCTTTGTTTTGTCGCTGTCTTTGAACCCTGATATTTGGTTTGGGGTGACAGGTGTAGAGGACAACCTTTGGTTCCTGGAAGTTCTTCCATTGGTAGGTGTGGTAGGTTTGTTGTGGAGGGATCTTCCGTTGCGCTTCAGCTTCTTCCGGCAGAGAGCAGCCAGGTCGTGAAGTTGGAGGTAGCTTGCTGCTGTCAGTAGGGCATTGAAATTGTGGTCGCTGACCTGATCAGAGGACAAAAGCTTGCCGGTATAAATAAAGTCCAATACCTGCCGGAATATCGACGGGTTTACCATATCTGTGTCGAGGTTAATTAAGTTGTCATGAAGGATGAGGGACTTAAAGTAGATACTGCTGGCTGCCAGGATGTTTTTGTGTGCCCGGAAGAGGGCATTTTCTACTACTATTATCACATCACACAGATAACCTTTGGCTCTTTGTTGGTTCAGCTGCAGCAGCAATTGTTTGGCATGATTTGGCAATTCCATTTCCAACCTCTTTTTCTGCAAACCTAAAAAGACACATAACCAGAGAAAGAGAACTTAGTATTTCGTTCATGTAATTCAATGTACAAAACATTCTCCTAAATTAAACAAATGTCTCAATTAAACAAATGCCACACACACACAGTTTTTTTCAAAACTTAACTTTGTGTTGAGTTTTGGCCCATTTACAAACACACTGAACTTCTGGAAAACTTCTTCCAGTTTGAACATTTTCTGCATTACCATGGACATGGGAAAATAGTTTTTGGTTTGTCACAACAGTGTTTTCATTTTTAGTTATATTTCGTGAGATAGTGGGTGGAGCCAAAACATAGCAGATGTTAACCCGATGACAGGACATTTTACATGTTTCCAAACATCTCCAGTTCCAGCATCGAAGGGTCAGAACAGTCTACAGAGGTCACCTCTCCAAGTTAATCTGGCATGGTCTTTTCAACATATTTTTGTATGTATAGAGATGTTTTAAAGCAGGGTTTGCGTGGACACAAATGTTTAAGAACATAGAAGGATAACCTGCATTTAGCCTGTGCAGACTGGGCCTACACTGTATGTTAATTTATTAAGCAATTCACAATGTAGCTACATTGAAGGGGAAAAAACAAAGCCCTGTAACAACTTAAATTCTACGAAAGCCCATGACCCAAACAAACTTTCAAACCCTCCAGTCACCACTGACAATCCCGGAGGCTGAGAATCCCTTTGCTGGCACAAAAAGGGGCACCTTATTCTCAAATGCTTGCAAACACCAGTCTGAGCACAAAGCAGACAGGAGGCTAAAAGCCTGAAGAGCAACACTGAACATTTTTCCCCACTTCTGAGCCTTCTTAATGTTTCTGCCACCAGCCATTAATGCCAGCCTCCAGGGTCAGTCTCTTTGTTGCAGGATGGGGTTTGGGGGAGGGGGACCAGTGGATGTTTCTGGCTGGCTTGCATGAAGGACAACATGAAACTCGAGCCAGAGGGATCACAGAGGGTGTGGTGGGAACAGGTAAACCAGCAGCCCACTGGCTAAGCAGGCCCCAGCTTGCAACAGAATCTTTGCAATGCGCAAGATAAAGGTTTTGTCTTTCAGCGACTGTGTCGTTAGCGGTTGTGAAATCTTTTCAAAATACCTAAAAGCACTGAATCGCCAGATCAATGACGAGACCTGCCCCCACTAATCAGGCTAATACTTGACCACTGAATATCCACTAGCTCTGCTGTTCAGGCATGTTTCTAACATTAAGGATCCTAAAATACCCGCACACAATACTTGCTGTAATGTTTTAGACTTTATTGATTTATCCTAGTATAGTACGCTATCTTATTCTTAATTTACCTTATTCTGGTGTCTCATGTCTGTCTGTGTCTGTGTGTGTGTGTAATGTTGCAGTCACCACAAACAATTTCCTTCAGGATAAATAACGTTTTCTGATTCTGATCATTTCACATCCCAGTTTTAGACTCTTCTGCAGCCATCAGAGGCTTTCACTAAGATCCTGGACAAAAAGCAGAAACATTTTGGTGTGAGGGTTAAACATTGACAAGTAGATCTTTATCATCAGGCTGTGCCAGCCTTGTTTTTGTGGACTGTGCTGAGATGTGCATCAGGTGTTCCAGCAAGGCTCACTCACACTAGTGAAACCAGTCCTGCATCAAAAAACACAGACTGGTCATCCAAGGCAATTATTCCGTTTTAAGCTATTTTTGCAAACTGCAATTTAATTCAGCTCCATCAAGATTTTTTAAAAGATTTTTTAGTCTGTTGTTTTCTATCAGTATTTTCAAGCCAAAAACCAAAAGTGCCATTTACTGACCACTTATGACTGAAAACATCCAGTAGCCAAAATGCATCCCTTTACAAAAGCTACAAATTCTCAAGTCATAAGTGAGCACCCAAGTCTAATGCTTGGTCATCCAAGGAAAACTCAATGCAATTCAGCTCGTAATTAAAAAAAATATACATATTTCAAAAAGCATCAGCAGGCTAACAGGGACCTTTGGCTTGGAATATTGAACTCAATTTCTAATTTTGAACTGTTTCTAATGCTAAAACTCACCAAAACCACCATTTCAGTACCAAAAATCAAAAGTGCCTTTTTTTAACCATTTTCACTTAAATGTTCAGGTACCAAAATATTTGTGCATCTCTAAACTCAACCATAATGATGCCAACCTGGACCCAAGCCTAAACCAAAAGGGGTCTTCCAGAAATATTTTAATTACCAACTTTTTATACAAACAGCTTAATGAAGTACGACAACATTAAACCTAGATGAAGTGATAGTCCTTCAACAGAACTTCTCTTGCCCTGGGACACCAAGGACTACACGTGTGACAATGGAACACATGTGTTTGACCAATGCTGAGCCCACGGGCCACAAAAGACGACCCAAGGAAAAACCCTGAAGGCAAAGAGAGCAAGAGAAAAGAGAAAAGCATTTATTTGAGTTGTACACAAGGGTTGATAAGGTGCTCTTGACCCTTTTTTATTGCTTTGCAGACATTCCGACCCCTCCTCAAAAATGAGCAGGCCTGCCCCAGCACACAGATGAAACAACGGCTCTAATCAGAGAGATTGCAGTCTGTGATGGAAAAGGCAAAGTGCAGAAAAGTAGGGGGTTCAATAACCACACTGGTAAACAAGTCTGGCAAAGAATGTGATTAGCCTTGTAAATAACTTTATCCAACATCCCATTCCCCTGAGGACTCTTCAGTGACAGCAGCAGAAACACTGGACAAATTCGACCACCCACTGCATCAACAAGCAGAAACACTCGCAATGTATGCTACTCAACTAGCTTCATACTAAAAGGAAAGGAAAATCAGTTCAAACTCTGAAAACAGTGTAACGTCTTGACTTTCTTGGGTTTTATTCATACAGATACTGGTGATCCAACACGATACATGATTATTAATCTACTTTCCATAATTCGGTGTGATGCCACATGACAAGCTATGAACAGACATGCACGGCTTCAGACGCTAGCAGATTTTTTCTGAAAACCGAAATAACAATTGTTCGTGGCAACGCCCGCATTTTCATGGAAACCTCAGGTGTTCTGGGTTTTTCGCTTTGTTCTTCTTAAACCCCTGAATTTTTTTTTCGTAAATGAATTAAATTACTGTATTTATCCTGCTTGTACCAAAGAAAATGACAGCCAGCACACCGTCTATAAAGGGGTAACATCGGTATTTTACATTCTAGGACTGTGGGAGACACTGGTTCAGTGTTAACTGTATGAATACAAGTTTACTTTTAATTTCATTTTAAACTCAGCCTAAAACATTACACTTAAAAACAAGATATAGTTTTGGGAACACAGGAGGGGGGCATATTTAGTGTTTAAACTTTAAAAATAAGAATTTGTAATCATTTTTACTATATTACAAATTCGTCGTTTTCACTATTCGCGGGTGTTCTTGGAACGTAACCCCAGCAATTGTCAGGGGTTTACTGTGTGTGTGTGTGTGTGTGTGTGTGTGTGTGAGTGTGTAGACGCATATACACACATACACACACACGTTTTTTTACACATTAAAAATGCATTCTATTACTATGTAGCATACAAAAAGAGCCACCATTTCTCCCTTCTTTTAGCTAATATATGATGCACTTTTAGTCGCGTGTCATGTGCAGGTTCTATATAAAGCTCATTATTATAATTATTGTTATATAATTAACAATCAGATGAATTCCAAGGACTGTAGTCATGACAATCACTTTCTTGTGTATTTTATATTGCCAAACACATAGAGGACAGGTTGATCAGGTCAAGAATACAACTTTAGACAAAGTGCCACTTAGAGAACTATCCAGTTGTAATGAAAGTTTATCTCAAGAATGCAAGGCCCCTCCTTCGCCGCCAAACCCTTTCCAATTCCGACAGACTAACCCAGCCTGCTCCATTCAGGTGTAGGAGAGACAACAGTCTGGATGTTGACTGATGACCATGAGGACGGTCTCCGACAGAGCTGTTAATATTTCCACTTATTTACAATAAACAGGGTGTTCCTCCGGATCATTGATCGCTGCTGGGCTTTATAATGATCGAACAGATAGCAGATACAGTCTCGAAATAATATGATACACAGTCATTTCCATAGCATGTGTATATACCCCCCCCCAAAAAAAAAAAACCTAACAAAACAAAACTAAAGCACTTTAACCCTTCGATGCCCACGATCATGTCCGTAAGGCGATTCTAGTCCCTGCAACACACTTTTACATTAAAACTTGTATTCATATAACAGAACAGGTCTTCTAAGTAAAAGACATGTTGAGTACATATAATATATCATCCAGACCTAAATTACACAGGACAGCACTAGACACTTAACTTGTCCTGCACAGTGGAATGTGGGGCTGCAACCTGAAGGCCTGAGACGAGCCGTCTCCTTCTCCGCACAAACCCTGCAAGAGACGACAAATCGCCCAGCTAAACCCACCCCTCCTCTCTACGGCCGGGCTCAACAAGACACTTCTGAAGCTCTGAAGGTGCGATTCTCTGGAGCTACCATGGCGGTGTTAAGAAACACGAGAACTTCTGAAGAAACACTCTTCAGCAAAGCAGTGAATGTGACCATGAATGTGACACGCACAGAAAAAGTGGCCAAACGTTGTCTAAAACGGACCGTATTTCTGCAGATTATATACAAGTAATGGTCACAAAACCTCTTAGTGGGAGCTGCTCTCCACCCAAACATGCCAAGCATGCAGGGCAAGAGTTCAGGCAGAGGGTGCTGCAACTCAACTCGCACACAAAAACATGCATACACAGTGTGTAGGAGCAAAACGGTGAACAACAACAAGGTGAAAGTGGAGTTTAACCAAACTGGAGCTTCACCTGAGCTGAGCGGCTCATCCAGAGTAGAGACGGTATTAAACCTGTTCTGATATAATCCTGTTCCTCAACAAACATGAAGTGACCGGGTGTAAACAGGGTTCATATTGAAACTACATATAATTCTACCCCTAAATGATCATGCTGTCAAAGATTACACCTAACAGTGGGGCTGCAATATGGCAATGTCTGTCTCTCCAATAGTGATATCCCAGAACGCTGCAACATTCAAATTAGCCTCTATCCAATCACAGTGTTTTACAGGGTGACCAATCAAATCCCCAGGTTATCATCATCTTTAACCATTAAAGGCATGTAAACGATATATGTAAACAAGCTATTTTATGATTGGCTGCCCTGTATTACAAGTCACTAAAAAGGTAGCATGAGGCTAAAATGCTTCTTAGAACTTCAGCATTAGTGAGCTGGTCTAAACTGCTGTGTGCTGAATAGGGAGAAAAATGGAGATGTGTGTTTATGATATCACAGAAATTAATTTGAAAACGGGCAATTTTGTAGCTTGGACTCTATGGACAGGGTAGTGAACATATCCATGCTTTAAGCCTCTTAAATTCCAAAAAACTAATGACATGGGCACTTTAATGTACTGAAAGGGATTGCAGTCTTAATATGGAGCAGTAAAATTGCGCACATCTACTTCAGAGTCTATAGGACAAAATCCATTCGTCTCCGAGTCCTCGTGACCAGATGTCCCGTTTCAAATATGCATGCATGCCAATTTGCTTTGCTAATCAAGTGATGCACACCATGTGCAAACAGCTTTGCAGGACGAGGCTTGTCTTCTGGGAGCAGGTTCTGCCTTCTGAAGGACCCCCGGTCTGTAGGAACACGGCACCCACTCCCACTCCCACTCCCACACCTACTTCTGCCCCCTTTTCTTACCACACAACAAACATGCACCACTCTGTGCGTGCTTCTTTATTATTGAAGCTCGTGCACTGCACCAAGAGCAAGCGGTATAAAATAAAAGTCCTCTGGATTTCTCCTCGCTGCAAAAACCACGACCTTACCTATGTGCAGCAGAGACCACTGTAAAACAAGCCCCCTCCCCCATGCACTCGAACGGGGCGAGATTATAAAAAAGGTTCATTCAAGCAATCCAGTCACGTTGTGTGCGAAAATAAATAAATAAATAGATAAATAAAACCTCGACATGGGACAGATGCAATAATGTATCATTTTAACAACAGCAGCAAGCAGAGAATCCTTTCTTTCTGGGCAATGTGTCAAAACATCCTACTACCAACATTACTACCAGTAATAATAATAATAATGCTAATAATAATAATAATAAACAACAATACTTATATTTACTGCAACATCAGCTCAATTAAAAAAGCAAAGCCCCTAGTTTTCAATAACATTTTTAGCTTTTAGTCCACACAACATAAAGAATTATTTAAAAAATAATAATAAACAGGTGTGCTTTGCACTGAAAAGAATTGGGAAGTTTTAACGAATGTCAACACTGGCTGTCCTCAATCACTCAAAGAGGAATAAAAACCCATAAATAAAGGAGTGGAGGAAAAGAGCTGTAATATAACAGAGCACAAGAGAGGAGAGCCGTGTAATAAAGGAGGGTTTGGGGGCTGCCGAAGCACATGCGCACCCACAGACCCAGTATTCACGTTTTAACGTGAAATTAAAGGCTAAATTGCTCGAGACACGGTTATTTCCCCACGCAGTTGGACGCAGAGCTGAAGCCCGGACAGGAGACGCCGTCTCCAGGCACGCACGGCCGGAGAGACCCGCTGGTGCCGGAGCCACTGCCAGAGCTCAGTCTGGCTTTCTTTACAGAAACTCAATCTCAACAAGGAAATACATGAGAAAATAAACCACCAGCAGCACCACGGACCCACAAAGAAACAACCCTCCAGAAAAGTAGCGATAAATAGCAAAGTAAAGAGGAATATACCTTAAAAAACGGACCGAAGCTCTTCAGAAAGCCATCCTGTTTTCTCATCTCACAGCTTTCCCAGCGCCATCTTGCAAGCGTGTGACGTGAGGAGCCCTCACCCCTGACCCACATCTGAATAAGAGCCAGTAGAAGAGGGGGAGAGACAGGGGGAGAGGGGGCGAGATAGAAAATACCGCATCTGCCAGCCAGGGGCCACCAATTCACTCGGGTTATTTGGGGTTAGGTGGTCCCTGTGCAGGCTTTTGGCCCTCAACACACCCCTAAACACACCCACCCCCCCAAAAAAAGCAAATACCCCCCAAATAGGGATTATTTGTTATAAAGGTGCATAAACAAAGGGAAGATTTTTTTATTATAATACCTTGATCTATTATGGTTTTTTTCAGCTGATCAGGACAAAATTTTAGAAATTCTTGAAACTAGCATTACTGAAAGTAATGTAGTTTATTAATGAATGTTCTGGTACAAGCTAGATTGTAATGCTATGTATGGAGATGTCCTCACTCACTGGTGTCTTTTTGCCGTAGAAATGGGTCTTCGGCCAGTAAGTATATGTGAGTATGTAAGTGTAATAATTTTGTGTTTGTGAATTCAGTGCACTGGACAATCTTTGGGGGTGTATATGAGTGTGCTAAATTACTTGCACCCTCATATACACTCATTTAAACTCATTTACACTGTAACTGTACACTGTAATGTGGCTTTAACTAACATTTCTTTTGAATCAAATTAGGATAACGGCACATGAACATATACTCACAAGGGGGACCACATTTTATTATATATTATATTATGTTATATTATATTATATTATATATTATATATTATATATTATATATTATATATTATATATTATATATTATATATTATATATTATACA
>JBBMFX010000033.1:10125106-10141123 GCA_037832545.1 Rhabdalestes septentrionalis | reverse complement strand
GCCTTTATCCAAAGCGACTTTCATTCCTAACTACAGTGGGCAGTCTCCCTGGAGCAACTTGGGCTTAAGGGTCTTGCCCAGGGACCCAGTGGTGGTGCTGGAGATAGGAGTAGAACCCAAGACCTCATGGTCCTCAGGCAAGTATCGTAACCACTGAGCTACCACCACCCACTGCGGCCGTGTTGCGCATAAAAAATATCAACCCGACACAAGCCTATAAAATGTGTGCCTCCCCAAAGGTCCGTCTGCAAATCTGTGACTGGCGCCGGGTCTGGTTTTGAGGCAAAATGTTTTTGGCATAATTAAAAATAATGCATTAGCCACGCCGTATTATTTGCCGCAGGGTTCAAAATTTGGGAAAAAAGTAGTGGCTTATAATCCGGAATTAACAGTACATTAAGTATAAAAAACAAATTCAGTGGCCTGAATAAATTATTTGATCTCTAAAGGCCTTTAGTATGAGCTTAAATTGAACTGTTTTATTTGTGGATCAGTTTATTTTCAACACTATTTCAAACAGTTGAAGCAATCAAACAATTGAAGCAGATCTGTCAAAATCTGATGAAACCTGAGA
Source organism: Rhabdalestes septentrionalis (assembly GCA_037832545.1). Classification (NCBI taxonomy): domain Eukaryota; kingdom Metazoa; phylum Chordata; class Actinopteri; order Characiformes; family Alestidae; genus Rhabdalestes; species Rhabdalestes septentrionalis. The sequence continues at coordinate 10,140,549 of JBBMFX010000033.1, read as the reverse complement.
ATGTTTCCACTTTTTCACCTTTAATGTCTTGGCGATTGCAGAAGGCACTGTTACTTGAGGTGTGGTGGGCAAGTGTTCTTTGTCAGCTGGGTTTGGGGGGGGGTACCTGGTGTGCCAAGAGATTTCATTGTATCGAAGGAGCAAGGATGGGAATTTTCAACCAGTTTTGTTTTGTCAAGTTACTGTTGGTGAGTATATTAATTTTGTCAAATCAGGGTGGGTTGAGTTGAAAATGTTTCACCATGGTGGTAAAGATTTAGCTATAATGTGTTTTATGGCTGATAGTTTAGAAATCTGCACTGGAAACCTCCCATATTTCAGATGAATTGCATGATTTTATTTTTCCTTTGACGTCCCTTAATTTGACAATTTTTCTGAAAGCAGATGAAATGGTTGAAAAACTGAGGTTTGTGTTTTGCAGGACAACCCTCCATACGATAAAGGTGCGTTCCGGATTGAGATCATCTTCCCCGCCGAGTATCCTTTTAAGCCTCCCAAGATCACTTTCAAAACGAAGATCTACCACCCGAACATTGACGAGAAGGGCCAGGTGTGCCTGCCAGTTATAAGCGCTGAAAACTGGAAACCAGCCACCAAAACCGACCAAGGTACAGCATCCAGAGTCCATGTCGCTTCCAGCATTTAAACAAAAGGCACTTATCCACAGGTCTACAGGAACCATACTGTATTTAAACTGTGCTGCAAAGCTACTGAACTTGCAGCACATTTTGGTTTTTGTATCTCAGACTGTTACCGGAGTTTCTGACTCAGTTCTCTCCACACAGTTAATGGCAGGTCATCCTAAAACCGGATCCATGGAGTCTAAGTGGAAGTTTTTCTGTCTGAGTGTTTTGTTTTTGTTTTTGTAAAATTTATTTTTGTCTTTATTAAATGTTTTTATATTTTCTCAGCATTCTTTAGCTGTGTGCTAATCCAGCTAACTTGCTAGCAATGTCCTGGAATACCCTACGTGTCTCACAGCGTTAAAAGATACATTTGTTAGTGTCAAAGAAAACTGATCTTCACTTCAAACAGATAGTAGTGCTTGTACTTTGTCAACTTCTCAGTTGTTAGTTTGTCTCTGTCTTTTTTTTTTTTATTTTTTTTTTGCATGAATGGTGAATAACAAGGGCTTATTTTTATGTTGTAATAAAAAAAGTAAGCATTGATGCAGCTAGCTTGGCTCCGGCCCACTTTCAGCCCCGCCATCAAGCAGATCAGGTTCGGGCCGTTGTATTTGGAATGGAAAAGCGTTTGTTCTTGGTATTTAACGGTTCCTTGTGCCAGTGGAAATGTGCCAAAAGCAGCATTGCTTAGTAACATTTGTCTCTTTGTTGTAGCTGACAGGCATAACAGTTTTCTTGTCTAATGTTGTGTTCTTTATTTTTCTCTACTTAGTAATCCAGTCTCTCATCGCCCTCGTCAATGACCCCCAGCCAGAGCACCCGCTGAGGGCTGACCTAGCAGAGGAATACTCAAAAGACCGTAAAAAGTTCTTTAAGAACGCAGAAGAGTTTACAAAGAAACATGGGGAAAAGCGACCCATGGACTAATGACACGAGTGTGACTCCTGCTCTCTTTTTGCCCACCCCTCCAAATCTATAAACCTCTCGACCCGCCCTCACTCTCAGACCCGCCGCACCCTCTCAGAGCTTGGAGCAGAAAATCCCAAAAGCAGTTCAGCCTTGCTGCAGGACTTTCTGAATCGGTCCACTCGTCCTCTGGGTGCCAACTGGACGGCTGACTTTTCTATGGTGTACAAAAGTGATCCGAACATAAGCCTAAACCGGAACTTGATTTAAATAAATGAATAGGGCCGTGTGGGGGGGCCGAGGGGTGTCTGCTGTTTCTTTTAAATTGTTCTTAATTTGCACACAGATGTGTACTGCTCACCGGCCGGCCGGGTCCCGACCCCTTACAGGCAGGTTGCGGCGGTGATTATATTACGACATGTCCTTTCACTGTCCTTCCCTCCCACGCATACGTCTCCGTTCAAAAACCGATCACTAATCAATAGGCGACACTTTAATGCATTCAGGTTCTAAAGGCGTGCGGCCGACATTTCTTTTATATTCCATTTTCTTTTTTTTTTTTTTCTTTTTTTTTTTTTGCTTAGGTTGCACTGTATTCTGTGGAACAAGGTGTTATGTTTTTCATAACCTCTGTTTGTATCTCATCCAATATTCAAAACTGCAGCTTAGTCACTGTTACCAATATAATGTTTATGATGTTATAAAAAATGGAAAAAAAGAGTCTGGTTTAACCGTCCTTTTTTTATTTTATTTTTTACTTCAGGTAAAAGAACTGGGAAGTCAATTGCCTTAAAACACACAGAGATCTGACAGAGTAGGATCAAGTTCAGATCATCTTATAAACGCTCGCCGTACCTTTAACCTGCACCTACTGAAGTAGGCTGACAGGAGAACTGGGACCAATGTCACTTACACTACCAGTCAAAAGTTTTGACACATACAGAGATTTTCTACATTTACATGTAATTCACTTAATATTTACAAAAAATTTGCTATATTTTGCTAATAAATAAATTTGCGCTGTGTTCACCATTTATCAGCCAGAACATGTATTATTAATCACTATTGGCCTACAAATAAACCTAGTATAATCTGGATCATCAGACCAGTTTGAGATATTTAAGCAGGTTTTAAGTGGTGAAATATTAATGAGTGCATTTAAAGTTAAAGGACAGTCTGGAATTTGTCTCTGCATCGCCATACAAGTTAATAGGAGGTCAGGCATGCATCAATAAAGATTCTCTCATCTTATAAAGGAAACCTGTTTTATTTGACACTTTCAGTTACACTGTAGTAGTTCACTCAACAATTCATGTTTTACAAGAACAAAACCCTGAAGTTTATGAAATAAATGAATACGTGATGTAAAATTGATATGCAAAAACCTTTGACTGGTTGTGTGTTTTATTCAGCTGGCAGGTTTCTTAAAAGTGTATTTAAAGACTCAGGAAGTCAGGAAATTAAGTTATTATAATCAAGTTAATATCCGGACCGTCTTGTATTTGAATAGTCATTAAGTCTTAGGCAGACTAAGTACCAAGAAATTGGTGTTGTAATGTTGAATAAAATATCTTTATAACTCTCTTCAGGTGTCTAGCTTAGAGTATTTAAGTCTGCACGGGACAGGTCACCAGTCCATCACTGGGAAAAATAAGACCAGGTAGAACATTAAACTGCAACACCAAGCCTGGACTTTAGATGATAAAATGGACTTTAGATGATAAAATCTATACAATAAGTATAGATATGTTACAGGCATCTGTAATCAGTACATGAGAAAGGTTTAGTAACTTTGTTCTTATGATTATTTTAGTAATTGATAATAGAAGATGGGTACCAGTAGATGCACAACAAACAAAATATGCTTAAACTGCTAAATCCTGCTTTAATTTACACCTGAAAAGACACCAAACCCCTTAATTTGAATTACATGGCCACACAGATTTGAGGCATTAGTGTGAAACCCCTAATTGTAAATTTAGGGCATTCATTCTGGAGGTTCTATTATTAAAGATGCACATTTGAAAAAGTATAGGGACAATTCAGTAGTTGTATCCCTTAATCAGCCGTAATCTGCTAATTTAAGGTCATTTTTAGGACGTAATATTAAGGGGTGTGTTTTCGTAGTGATGGGGCCTATTCTGAATGGGAAAGGACATGAAACAGCATTAGTTATTGCAAGAAAGGAGTTAAAACTAATTAAATGCTCTTTCTAGGTTATATCATGCTGTGATGATCATCACAGTTAAATCACCCAAATCTGTTATATGAGTTTATTTTATGTGGCTTGGAGGCTGCAGTCTGACTTTACTTTTAACATTTTCTAAGCAGACGCTAAAATGCTCCAACATTATTAAGACGTTGCCTACATAGACCAGTGGCCACCAACTCTCCTGCCGTGTTTACCTCCATCCTGCTGCCAATCAGGGACTTCTGCAGAAGTTTATTCTATTTACAGATTGTGGCTGGAATCTTCTGAAGAAGTCTAATTAGGTTGTATAAATGCGTGTGCAGTAAATCAGTTGTTTTGTTTTGGAGCATTGTGGCCGTTAGGGGGCGCTTGCAAGATGAATTTAGCCCCCCACCACTTTCTACCATTATGTCATTGAACAAGACACTGAACCCCCTTAGAACTGATTTGACTATTTTTGCAACTCGGTTCTCAGGAATGAACTGTATGGATGAGGAGAATGAAACACATTTCTAAACTTTAACTATCTCTGCTGGCTTCATGCTTGAAAAGTAATGATAGAATGTAATGAGGCACTGCAATCATAATATGTACTGGTAAAATCGTAATACTGACATATTATCCTGCATTCTTAATAATAAACCCCAAATAATGGCCATCCACTATGCTGTCCCAGTCCTAACCCACTTCTTTAAGTATAGAACAAAGATTAGCATTATTAGATACACGTCACTAATCAGCTCTAGTGGTGAAATTAGGCCCACAGGATTAGGCTATTTAACGCTGGGCGGGGTTGGGGGTTGGAAGGGGGGGTCTGGGTTGGGGGTAGGTTGTAGTCTGTAGCCTGTAGGTTAAGGTGAAACACCCAGTCATGGAAAGACGAGGAGTGAAGTTGGTAATAGTGTTAACAGGCCTTTTCTCTGATCTGAAAAGGCAATTTCATCTAAATATCATTGAAATGTTTCGATCACACTGGAACATCACATCTATCACTTGGATCAACTGAATGGATTAAAATATAAAAATAATAAATCCTATGGTTTAAAATATAACGACAAAGTGTTTGTTTACTGTCTGGAATGAGTAGGTGTCAGTCAATGGCCGTAACACGCCGGCCTCTTAGGACCTTAGAGCAGTGTTAACTACTATAAACCCTTTAACAGCTCTAATGGGAGATCAGGGGAAGGCGTTCTCAGGTCGAAAGACGTGCAGGGCTCTGTGCACCTATTAGCCAAAATTAGTATTAGGAACCATTCATACAAGTAGTGAAGCCAAATGTGGGTCCAGAAAGAAATCAAATGGTTCACAGCTTCAAGGCTGGAGGTAATGTTACTGAAAAAGCCAAGTCAGACTTAGATCATTTCCAAAGATGATTTATAAAAGAAAAGCCTGCTGTGAGCAGCAAAATTTGCTCTGGGTAGGGCTACTCAAATGCTGGCTTGTATTTATTTAGTGCCTGGGCTAGGAAACACAATGGGTTGTTATCAAATGTTATACGATATATGTCATGAAGTTTGCTGTAAAGCATGCTGGGTAATAAAAACATGAAAACGATATACAAATGTGAACTCTTTGACACCGATAATGTTAAGGAATATAATACTGTGCTACAGAACAATGCACAGCATGGAAAAACACTAGTTTTAGGCTGGCATACCTTTATAAATTGAGGCACCGACACACTGGGGTTAAGGCATCTCCTTGAACACTAGAAGTCAATAAACACCCATATCTTGCCATGCCCAAAACTTCTCTGAACCTTAAAATCACATCCAGCTCTTCATTAAGGTGAGTCAGACTTGTGGACGTGGCTTAGGACACAGTATGTCTTACTGTGAGCCTTATAAATGAATTCTAGTTTTCGACTGGAAAACCCTTTTTTAGGAGAGACTACAACCCTCTGGAACCCTACAAGATGCTCCTATCAAGTGACACTCAGGCTATAAATGCAAATGGGTGCTCATAATGAAGAAGGTGGAGGTTGAGATTTAAAAAAAAAACTGGAGTCCATAAATTCAGGGCTCATTTTTATTGAGGTTTGGTTTAGATTAAGGACTGGTAAAGGTCTGGTTGACAAGAGAACATCTCACTTCCTGAACTGGGAGAGGGGTGCAGGGATCTTGATGTCCTGGCCCTTCTCCAGCCTCTTCTCACACTCGATTAGGTAATTAACACCGTCAATGACCAGCTGCACCAGCTCCACCTGCGAAACACAAGACATTTACATCTTCCAGAAGAAACGAGGAGGAAGGTTTCTGTTCGCAGCTGGAATGAGAAACTCTGTAGAACCTACCTCAGATCTTCCAAGGCGATCGTTGTTTGAGATGTCAAACACGTCACCAACAGCGGCCGTGTCCACCCCTCCTGTGCCACGTTTCTGCAGCCTCAGGTTCTCAAGGATCTTGTTGAAGCGAGGATCCTGCAGAGGAGGACCTTTAACTTTACCACTGCTAGCTTACCAGTTTTTAATTTGAGCTAAAACTATCAGTTCTAGACAGTCACATGTATTACTGGCCCCAAATTTCAATAATATAAATATTGTATTCAATAATAAATATTTAATTCCCTAATTTTTTAGTATTTTATATATTGGTTTGGGTCTGTTTTCTTTCACATTGCTTCAATTGTCCTCTTATATTGTTTTTTTGTTGATTCATTTTTATTTTATTCACCATATCTTACCTACCTCTATACTTATTTTTAGATACATTTTCGCTGTTTAGTTTCTTACTGGCTTTTTTTTGCATCATTTTTTCTTTCTTCAGAAAGGTGAATCAGACTTGTGGACATGGGTTAGGACACAGTATGACATGCTGTGAGCTGTAAAAACGAACTGAACTTCAGTGTGGATCATATATCTACATATTTATGATGTCACAGTAACAGACTCAAGATCTGGGCTCCTGCTCCTGAGGTGGCTGATGAAAAAAACCCTGCCGTGCAAAAAGCCAGCACAGTGTTTGGCTCCATGTTGAATTTAATGTAATTTTTTCAGCTCACAGTAAGTCATGCTGCCTCCTGAACCATGTCCACAAGTCTGATCCACCTTAATAAAGAACTGGATGCAGTTTTGGACACATCTTTGCTTGATTATTATTTCATCTACTTTTTTCCACAATACCAATATATCCACAACAAAATCCAAACTTTAGAGTTATATTCTCAGACAATATAGCAGAGGAGAATTACTGGTTACTGATTCTACTGTGGTGGTCACCTTGCCGAGCTTTGGTAGGCGGACATGTACTCCAGCCCTCAGGCCAGTGCCCAGGTTGGATGGGCACGTGAGGATGTAACCCAGGTGTTCATTCCACATGAACTCCCAACCTCTCTCCTGAATTAAAAGCTCCACCTGAGGACCAAGAGATAAGACTGAATAAATGCTTTAGAAGAAATGAGATAACCACAGCTTGCGTCATGGCCGTATACATTCAGTGCCATGTTACCTGTTTGAGACCTCTGCAGAACCTCTCAAACACTCTCTTCATGTTGCCACCCTTCTCCATGGAGATGATGCGGGTGTGGTCCTCCTCATTAATCCATATCAAAAAGTTCTTTTCATTGTTGTGCCTTTGGATTTTAGAAACAAATACAGCATTACATAAACCTGCTCCTGGCCCTGGAGATCCACCTTTCTGAGAAGGTTCCAGCCATAATCTGTAAAACCTGCTCAGGCAAACAATCTTCTTCAGAAGAGTGGCTGGAGTGTTAAGTAAATTGGAGGGATCAGCATGTTAGCGTGCTAAGCTAACATTGCTAAAGTTAAGATTACTGAAGCTAACAGTGCTGAAATGGAATACTCAAGTGACAGAAAAAACATGCCGGATATTTGGGTGTCAAGCAAAAAGATAAAGTTAGCAGGGTGGTTGGATTAACTAGAGTAACTACACAAAGAGCTACACAAATGCTAGGTTGTTTGTATTCATTAGCCTATTAACCTGTATATATTAGCATATAGAATTGATCCTTCCCTAGTGTTATATGATATAATTTATATATAAGATAATGACAAAGTGTTGCTGTAAAGCATTCTGAGTGTGAAAAACATTACCATAAAACAGAATTATTTTTATGGCCCTACAGAATACTGGATAACATGAAAAACATTCCTTTTAGACTAGAATGCCCTTTGTAGAGATCCACCAACCACAATGTGGTTAAGGCAACTTCTGGAACCCTACGATTTACTTCGATCAGGCCATGCACAACAACACGGGGGATACAGGTGCCTCTAAGGAAGAAGGTGATAAATTAGGAGAAAAAAAATGGGAGCTAAATATTGGAATATCTCAATGTGGAATATAGGCTTCTAAAGAACTAGTCCTTTGCATTTCAGCTTACCAGATACCACGGGCATCAGGCCAGTCCCTGGCCATCCCAGCTGCAGTGAGCAGGGGCGAGACTGGTTTGTCAAATAGAAAGTGCTCCTGAAGCGCAGCAGCATGAAATGAAGAATTTGGAATCACTATATGAAGTGACAACCCCAACACAACTTGCCAATGAAGACCTGTGGGACTACATGGTTTTAACATACTCTAAATTGTCCCACCTGATTCAGCTTATCAAGGGTATGATTATTAGCTGATGTGCATCTTCAAGTGGTAATGTGACCCTCTATATTTGGACTTTTGTTATGTAATAGGAAAATCCGGAAGTTTACCTGAGGGCACTACTCACATCAATGAGTCTCTGCTGCTCCATCTCAGTCATTTCACTCAAGCTGTAGTAACGGCCAGCCAGGTCTCCTTTCAAACCAGACAGGGCTTGGACCGCCACCCTTTCCACCTCACGACGTTCTGAGCGGCTGCATGCAGGGGGCAGGCTCAGGCCCCTGATGCTGCGTCCTGTTCGGACACGGGATGACAGAACGTAGCGGTCATCGAAAATGCCCGAGGTGATCTACAAGGAGCCGGTGGACAGAGAACAAAAGTGTACATCTCAGAGGAGCCTTAGTGTCACTCAACACAAGGAAAGTAGCAGAAAAAGGAATGTGATAGAGTACGAACCTTGGAGGCGTCCAGGTCCGTAGGGTGCTTCATGAACTTTGGGTCATAACCATTGTGCCTGTCCTTGATGACAGGGTCAAAGAGATCAGCAAAGACCTGCAAATGTGTGGAGAACGAAGGGAAAGGTATGAATATCAGTATTCTAATGGCACAAGTGAGAGACCTCAAAATGACATATCAAATAAAAACTTGCACCATCCTGGTCATTTTACCTCATAGCTTTCCTCATCACCAGCAACCATGCCCACTGTCTTGATGAAGGGATGACCTGGGTTGTCTACACCAGTCTGGATGCACTGGTCAAGGGTCCAGTTGTTTGGAGTGATCTTGTCCCTCAGCTTGGCATAGATGGCTGGGGTCAGGGCACTGGCCATGCAGTTATTGTGCTTCCGGAGATCCGGGAAGTCGGCACTGTTGGCATGAAAGGGCTTGGTTAATTTGGTTTCGCAACAGTCAAGGTCAAAGTCCACTCAGAACAGTGATGACATATTCTTGCTAGGTTTCGCTCTCACACATCTCAGGTAATAAGCAGCCCATCTACAATTAGCTCCAGACAAAAGCTTATGTCTTGACGGCTGATCTAAGTTGATCTTTCTCCTGTAAAGAAGAAAGGGCATGAAGGATAACGGGCATGTCTGCCCATAAGCTACTTAAGAGCCCTTTTACGTTTCACTCAGTTCCTATGTGGTTCTGTAATGACCTATATATCAGAGCAAAGGCATTACAAACTTTCAACAAGTACTTTTTAGAAATCTACATTTAAAAATAGATACTATTTGTAAAGTTTTCTGTTGAATCTTCATGGGAAGCATTAGCAAATTGTGCAAGTCTCCAGACATGACATATGAACAGTTGCGGTGTTGCCCAAGTGTGGGTACCTGGGTGGGTAGAGCTTCCTTTTCTCTGCAGCTGAGATCATGTTATCACGCATGAGGAAGCCAGCAGCGATGGTGCCGGCACCCAGACTGGCCAGAAGCAGGCTGGTGTTCCGGCTTGTCAGTAACTTGGTGAAGGAGCTTGCCATTGTAACTGTGATTCTTGATGCAAGTTCTTAAACCAGGTTCAGCTAGAGAACAGGGAGAATGGTTATGCAAATAAGAACATGCCTGTCTAATCTTTCTTTGTTGCCTATTCCTTCTCCTTTGCCAGCATTTGATTCTTATCTAGTAAAACCTAGGGATGTTTCAGAGCTGGTGGATGGCATGCCTGAACATGCTCCAAGTAAGTTCTAGAAAGGGTCTGTTTGATTTAAAACAACATTTTTACACACAATTCGCAAACCCAAAGTATGCATTTTGTGAACTACAGGTCCTAATTATTTAATAGAATATAAAATATGAAATTATATGAAATAAAATTATAAATAGCAAACAATAATTTGGAAGCAAAGATTGTTTAGTTCTATTAACTGAGAGTTACCTGTGGAGACGTATCGGTGGTTCCTAGATCCAGCTCTCTCTCAGGAGAAGTATGGGTCTGTGAGAAGAGCTGGCTCTCCAGTCTGGTGTTTGGATTAAACTCTGCCCTGCTGGCCAATCCTCTTCTAACTAAGTGCCAGGTCATGACCTGCGCCTGTCTGTCATCCAGCTTGCCCTTGAGCTTCCGCATCAGTGCCACTGTATAGAGGACTTGGAGGACCCGTATGTTGGCAGTACTAGAAGCAGTCTTATCATACTCGTGGCTGGTTACTTTGATAAGTTTAATAGTGTGAAATTGCTTCTCTGCATTAAACCCATTAATCAGAGCGATACAGTGCCCAAGGAGCAGGGTGTGGGAATGGTATCTTACTCAAGGGTACCTCAGTGGTACCACTGACAATTCATAGATTTGAACCCACAACCTTACAATTACAAAGGCAACTCCCTAACCACCTGGACACCAACTGCTCATAAGCCGAGAGGCAGTTAAACTGATTCACCAAAGCCGCTAATGGTATACCAAGATGACCAAGACTTGATTCAGACTCACCCTGGCTGGGATTTGAATCTGCAGCGAGCACGCAGAGGCTGCCACCTTTACTCACTGTGCCAACAAACATTTTATGTAGCAAGTCTTCGCCAATACCAATTTTTGAGTCACTGTTTTCCTGAGGGATCAGGGATTATTGACCTAAATGTCCAAAGCAAAGGCTGTCAGCACCCTAGGCTTACAATCAGTACTAAAGATCCACTGTTGTTGCTATTGGAAGGCCAGTAAGGTGGAAATACTGAAGCCAAAAAATGGTCTCAAAATAAGAATAAACTTAAATAATCTGGGGTTTACTGTTTAATTTTTGAATTTACCAACAAAAATTTCACCTTCACTTTGAATTTTTATTGGATAGGAGGTGCATGAAAAGCAGCATGTCCAAGCAGTGGTTTATGGAGGTTTTATTCAGAAGTAGTATTTTTGTTTTTCAGTTTGAATAGTGAAAAAGCATCACTGTCTGTCCTATGTTAAAAGGATTACATTTTAAAAATTGTATTGGATAAGATTTATTTTGTCATTGGTGTTACAGAAACATAAAATGCCATAAAATACTTAACAAAACAATAATTAGGATAGACTTTTAGAATATTTTCTTTATGGTGAAGTTTTATGGTTAGCTTGCCATGAGAAGAATTAAGTCCTAAACATTGTGATTGACAGTAAAAAAACCCAAAACTTTTCACTTGTCGAGAAAAATAAACAGATGGGTAACTGATGTAAGTTTATGGAGATTCTTCTTTTTTGTATTTTGTTTCCTGCAGTGTTTTGACAAAAAAAAAGGTAGTGTTGCATGTCATTGACCCAAAGTTTTAGCACGACCTGTCCAGCATTTCTAAAATTTCTCTTACATTTTAACTTGTTCTCTTGTTTACATTTGTTTCTCCATCTTCATGTTGCATTGTTACCCATAAATCTGTATCTGTAACTTTCTTCATAAACAAATATTCACAATTCTGCATTCAGATGAGGAATTGTTGGTTAGAAGGATCATTTTAAAAATACTGATTAAAATAACAAATAATAGTTAGAACAGGAGAGATTTTATTTCCCATACAATTCCTACATTGTGAATATGTTTACATTTCTGTCATTGAACATGAAAAACGATCCATGTAGACCAATTACAACACGTATAAAAGTAACCTGGAGTCTATCAGGCACCTCCACTGCCCAAAAAAACTGAAAAAAGCAGTAAAATTCTATAAAAACAAATACTTCTGTAAATAATTAATGAATAAATAAACTAATGTACACTTTGTGCTGAACTAATACAGTAATTTGCATTAAACGATAAATTTAAATTTGTTCCACAAAAAAGAAAACTGTAAAATAAAATTAAAAAAGAAACTCACAATCTGGGAATACTTTGAAACATAAATCTGAAGTATTTCCAGACCTTTCTCTTCTCTCCTTCCATCTGTGTTTATGCTACAAATTCTGAAAATTATCAAAGGTAGTAGTTTTGGTATTTCTGAAAAAGGGATTCATGTAATATATGTACATAAAGCATGCTGTCAAGACATGCGCAAAACAATAAAATATTCCTCTAAACATAAATGGACATGCAGAATCAAGAAATTGTACAATTGCCATCATTTTGCTGATCACTAAAACAGTTACACGATTGTTTTCAGTTGCTGAAATCAGTCAGTCAATAAAAATGATACAGTAAAAAAATACATAAATATGTAAAATCATCGCAAATGTCCTTTACCATTCAAAAGTTTGGATTCAGGTGTCAAAATGAGCAACTTTATGTACAATAATATATTTTATAGAATTTGAAAATAAAACTTTTAAGAATTCACCATGTAATCCATCAAAATGATAAAAAATTTTAACCATTAAAGATCAGTTAAAGTGTTTTTGGGGCCCATATTCTACATTTTCCACCTGTTTAATTTTTTCCCTCACATTTGCATTGGGTTTGTGTCACAAAAATGTAATTTATAATTAATGCTAACATTCATATGAAAGCATTTTCCTCTGCAAGTCACTCAGACTTTTTGAGTTACTGTTCCTTTAAAACTTATAGATGTAAATGAGCACTTTTCCGATTGGCTGCCTTGTATTGCAGTAGAGGACTAAAGCGCTCCTTATTACTGTAGCCTGAATGGGTGGGGCTAAACTGCTGTAGGCAGAATACGGAGATACATGTCAAGGTATTGGTTTTGTGACATCACAAAAACAGTGATTAGAAAATGTACCAGTTTTGTAGCTTATTTGCCATGAGTGAACTGTTTGCAGAGGGGGAGTGAATGTAAATTTTTTTAACATATTGTCACACCTTTTTTTATTCCAGAAAAGTGATTAAATTGGCTCTTAAATAAATTAAAGGCAATATGGAGCAGTAAAATTGCAACACTGATATTTTTCTGGATCATGCAGCCCTACTTCTAAACACCTACAATCTTTAAAGCTGCAAGCTTTTTACATTTTGCTAAAAGCAGTGATTCCAAACTTCCAAATGGTGTATCTGTAAGTTATAAAGGTGTTTTTCACCCTACACAGTAATATTAAAACATCATCTTCTTCATGAATGCCACTGTTTTAGTACTGCACATTTTCGAATGTAAAAAAAATCTCTCAGTACAAAACAGTCGATCAGATCAATCAATCAGGTAATTTGTATTCAGATAAAGGCACATTATGACCTGAGTGCTGCAACTACACATCATAATTCAACATTCAAACGCACATCCACATCAGTCAGATAAAAAGAATGTCTGTATTCTGTATTAATGCTCTGTTATAATGTTACAGTTTGAATAAACAGTGCTGTGTATCAAAGCAGAGGGATGCTGGAATAGTGACATCGCTGTACAAACATATAAAAAGGTCCCGGACGTCTTCCCTCATAACGTGCCTCGTCCCTCTAGCGTCCACACTCACACAAGTGTTTGCTGGAGCCTGACAAACTGAAGATGACTCTGCGAAGGAAAAATGTCTTTGTTCTTTCCCAGTGTGGTCGCTGTTGTTCTTCAGTTGCCAGGATTCAGTCTTGGCTCAATTTTTAGAGACAGTTCGTACAGAGTGTCTTCGTCCATGACGAAGGTTTTGTCCAACAGGAACTGTGTCACCTGGATAGAAAACAATGCAAAAATGCAAAAATGTGATGATATGTGTTGTGGATCATAGGTGCTCTATAGATTGATCTGTGTTGTTCAAAATTGTTTTGCCAAAAAACTGGTTAAAAACAGGTTTACCTGTAATCACAAACTAAAGTGAATGACTAATAATCCCTTATAGTCACGTGTGAACACAGCATAGCACAAAGCATGAACTTTTTCTCTGCATTTTACCCATTCATCCAGTTAAGCAGTAAACAGCCACCAGCCGGGGGCCCAGGGAGCCATGTGTTAGTATGGTACCTTGCTCAAGTGAACCTCATTGGAGCCACTAGCATTGCTGGGATTCAAACCCACAACCTTCTGATTGCAGGGGAAACGCCCTAACTACAACGCTTTTTTTTCAGCTCTGTGCTCAGGCAAAAAACAAAAAACAGGTTTTCTTCCATGCTAGTTGAGTGACTAGAGAATTTGTTAAGATTTTGATTTTATCTGTGAAAGCACAAAGGTTTCAATCACTATTAGCCAAACTGAATCACAAGCATTATTGAAAAGCTCTGTCCCAGTGTTTAACACTTCATTAGATCCTCTGCTCTATGCTCTTCTCCCTGTGGCTAAACTGGGGTACCTTGGGTTGGTGTTCTATCCTGTAGGGAGCCTGCTGGAACTGCCGTATCTCTCTGATGATGTGGGAAATCTGCAGGACACAAAGACCTATATTAGTACACATGCTCATACAGTGTAAAAATGTAATATTGAGGAAAAAGCAAGGTACTGACAATATTTTTGTTCAATAAGGTACAAACAGTGGAAAAATATCCTCAAAGCTATAATTTTGTGCAGGAGGTCCACCTTTGTACCTTAAATCTTTTGATGTTTTTTAACTCAGGGGAAGAATAATGTTTTACAGTAGATGTGTAAAATAAAAGGCCTGTAAATATATACCTGCAGTGGAACATGAATAAGAATAAAATCACATTCTCTGAAGGTGTACCCTTGAGGTGGCCACCCAAGTGACAGTTTTTTTGAGTGTACACTATATGTCCAGTCTCTACACTTCTTTACACTAGACACTGGAACACTGCTGTGAAGATTTGATTGGATTCTGCCTCAAGAGAATTGTTACATATTACATCTTTTGCTCTTGTGTTGCACTCTCTTCTTTTTGCACTTGGTCTAGTCCTGTCCAGCTTGTGTTTGCGATGTCTGGTGGTGTTTCTTTTCTGGGTTTTGATGTTTCACCACAATGCACCATGAAATGTGCAATTTATGCAATATCTATATATCCACAATTTTCTAACATGCATTTATATATCCACTTTGTGCATATATACTAGAGCTGGACTCGATTATTCGAATATTCATTCGGCGGGATGGCATTCGAGTTTTCATTTTGAGATTCATATATTCGAAAGAAGGAAAAAAAACATTTTACACGTGACATCGATCCCTGAAAACCAAGAGCGTCTAGCTGCAGACTCCTGGAGAGTGGAGCTCCACTCTTTACAACCCATGACGTCAGTTACATAACTAGTGGATAAATATGTAAATTCCGGGAATACAGCATTTTTCAGTTGGAAATAATATTGACACTACACATATAATGTTAATAATTAATAATATTTTGTTATTTATTTTTGTTCATTTATTCGGCACACACTAAAAACTCAATTTGACC